>JAKOGI010001960.1:108734-158138 GCA_029747015.1 Carnegiea gigantea
TAGTTGTTCTGATTCTTATACCCCACCCCCTTGCATCCCTAATTATGACCCTACTGTGTGCGAAATTTGCCATTGTTCTGACCACGCCAGTACTTCTTGTCCCTATCATATTTCTAATGAAGGCTTCACTAGACTTAGCAATATGATAGAGACAATGAATAAGCAACAAGTTGAGTTTGCTGAGTTTGTTAATAAAATGCGGGAGTATGACCTATCACCCGAGATTGACCCTAGTTCTAGGGCTCCTAGACTTGATGTCAACCTGTGTGATGATGGTGCGTCTTTACCACCTCTAGAGTCCGGACTAGAGGACGTAGTCGACCCTCCCTTGACCACTTCACTCACTGTTGCTTCATCCTTTCCTAATACCCTTTGGGACAACACTGCGCTTATCATGACCTTTCCTGATACACCTTCTCCTTTAGCTCAGTCGACGGAGTTCGAGGTAGGTGAGACCTTTGGCGTTAGCGCTAGTGTTGAGGAGGATGATACTTGGTCTGAGTCCGACAATGCTTCTATTGAGGTGCATACTTTTTATGGGACTCCCGTAGGGACTTCATGCATGGATGTTGTAGTTGCAGGGCCAACTAGTCCTGATTTTGTTGATAATATATCCCCCACCTCTCTTGATACATCCCATGCTTCCTATTCATGTTCCCCACCCTCCCATTCCCCTAAGTGTTGTGATTTGTCGCTTATCGATCCTCTTGTGATACTTGAGGGGAATGAGGCTGCCTGCCGTAAGTCTCTAGGTACTTTTAGAGGGTATGAACCCCCTCCTTGATCCTTCTCGTCCGTACCTAGAGGGCATGCCTGGAGAAATCGCGTTGACTATTGCATTTGATTTTTCTGCTGATTTCTCACAGGTATTTGGCGAGTTTAAGAGGGCACTAACTTTGTTTGCTCCATCTTTACCAGTGTTCCCTTACTCACACCATTCCGAGCTACATGCAGCTATGCATGATAAGCTCCTGAGAGATTTGACTGCATCCGAGCTGACGACTCGCATCTTGAGCGGCAAGGAGTGGCTGATGCTCCTTAAGTCGTCATGGAATAGTTCGGGTACATTCAATACCCGACCTGAAATACTCGTTCTCACTCTCCTCCCCCCTTCTTTTTATTTTTCTTTTCTTTCTTTTTGTTTTTGTTTAGTTGTGAATATTAGGATTGTGTTTTTGTTGGTGATCATCTGATGGTGAAATTTGGATATTGTTGAGCCGTTGTTGGCTATGATCACCATTTTTGTGTTTTTGTGGATTTTTATTGTGTTGTGATTGGTGGTGTTGTTGGATTGGTCCATATTTGTTTTTTGGTGGTGTCAGTTTGTATATATGTGTGATCGTGTTGTTGTTTTGGGTGAGATTGTGTTTTTGGGAGAGTGTGTTAGCTTGTATATATTTTTGTCGTATTTTGTTTTTCTTGTGTTTGATTTTGTTTTCTTTATTTTTGTGTGTTGGTAATGACTCACGGCTCCCAATGAGGACATTGTGAGATTTAGGTGTGGGGGTGGGGTCATCTCCCCTTTTTTCTTCTTATTTTTGTGAAAATTTTTCATTTTTGTGTACATTTTTCAATTTTTTTTCCTTTTTGTTTAAAATTTTCTTTTCTTTTTGCATTTAAGGGAGTTTTGTACTATTTTGATCAGCCTTGATCCCTGATACCTTGATTATTAGCTCGTATATAAGTATAATGTGCATGATAGATGTTCATCCCCAATCTGTCGTTTTAGACCTCAGTTCTAACCCCAACAGTCCATCGTAATTTTGCAATCCAGTCCTGAATTTATGTATTGTCATCATCCTGAATTCTTAGTCTTCCACGATCGACTCTCCCATTGTCTACTGCACAGTTCCCTTTATATGCGCTGGCATCCCCTTTTTCCAAAACAAAAGCAAAAACAAACAAATTCAAGCGCTATTGGGTGTATCCCTTTGAGGCGTGACATGAGTTTGTAATGAAAAAAAATAATGGAAAAGAAAAACAAGTGGGGAAGAAAAGAGTTGGAAATGACAAGTACCCATTTGAGGCATGCGCTACTGGGTGTTACCCTTTGAGGCAATACTGCTACTGGGGAAGCCTGCTTTCCATGCTAGCCAATCAAAAGGTAGCTTGTGTCAATTGCGTGAGATTGAGTTTGGTTTTGGTAGGCTTAGTTTCAGGGTGATGATACACTTGCACACAGGCACCAGGATGGATTCATTATTTTCATGCGTTGTGGGGTGAAAAGCTGATGTCTGGATGCCATTCTTTGGGATGATTTGTCCTGAAATGCATATAATGCTTGTGTACAGACTGATACTTGAGCTACTAGGTGGTTTTGGTTGATCCGAACGTGTACAGTTCACCCTATTGTATATATTGTGTTTTGCCATTTTTATTTTTCGATTTTTGTTTCTCTTTTCTTTGTTTTTCCTTTTTTGAGATTTTGTGGGTATATCTTCTGCAAACCCTCACGAGACCTTACTCGTCCACTTGGGGTAACCAAGGGGTTTAAAGGGCTTGTTGCATACGCTAAATGCAACCGTGATTCCTACGAAAGTGAGTTAGTTGTTTACTTTAGTTTTTCTTTTATTTTGCTCGAGGACGAGCAAAAGATAGGTGTGGGGGTGTGTTGAACGGTAAATTTACCTATTTTACGTGCCTCTTTCGCCTACTTTTTGCTCGTATAATAACTTAATCTTTAGGATTTTACCTTGTTTTATTTATGTTTTGTAGAAAATAACTCCAAATCGAGCAAACGTCGCGGAAAGGGACGAAGATGGGACAAAACGATGAAAATCAGCGAAAACGGGCAAAACACAGCAGAGAAGGACAGTGCACGGCCGCCCTGCAGGGAGGCACGGCCGTGCACTGGCGGCAGAAGCCACGCACGGCCAGGCGCACGGCCGTGCGTGGTGGCGCACGGCCGTGCGTCGGGCCTGGGTTCGCGATAAAAGCCCCTTTTTCGGGCGTTCATGAGAGGGTTGGTTCGTTTTGTCGCTTGGGGCTTTTACTCTGGCGATTTTCTAGGTTAGTTTAGGGTAGATTTTAGTTAATAAGGGAGATTAGTTTAGGATTGAAGATTGTAACATTGGATTCAACCTTTGGATTTCAAGTTCCTTCATCAATTCAAGACTAAGTTTTCTCCCCCTTTCTCTATTTATTTCATTGTTGTTCTGGTTTATGTTTTGTTGTTTTAATTCATGTGTTTGCTTTATTTAGTTTATATGTTTAGTTTGTGTTGTTAATTTATGTTGTTTACTTGTTTAGATTCGTTTTATTTCATTGTCTTTGGTTTTGTTCTTCGTGTTCTTACACTTGTTTGGTAGTTTAGGTTTTGATTTGTTTTTGATGTTTAGTTGGTAGATTGTGTTGGCTTGGGTTGGGATTAGCCTCTTGATGGCTAATTAACCTTGTATTTGGCCTAACCATACTCAATCCATGCTTAGAACCTAGAGTTTTCCTTCACGCCCGCCAAGTGTTCGATGAAATGCCTGAGAGGGTTTTCATCCATATTTCTGGGCGATTGACTTATGCTGAGAGGTGAGGTCAATTTGCTAGTGTGGGAGAGGGAATGGCTGAGTTCGGGACATGAGAATAGTATCCGAATCGAGCTAGGTTCGGGGTTGCTAGTTTTGTGGTCTAGTTGGGCTAACCCCATGAGAATAGGCGGTTAGACTAACTAGACTAGCTCATGACCCTTGAGAGAGGGCTTGGGTGGTCTTTGATGGTGCAACCGACCATCTCTTGTTCGTAGCGTGGTTTGGGTAGGTTAGGACTCGTCTTGGTTAGTTAGTTCATCCATTGGTAAAATCACAACTCCAAGTCGCCTTTTTCTGTGTTTGTAACGTAGTTTAGTCTTTTCTCTTTCACCCTTTGATCTCGCCTAGATTGAGACGCTCTAGTGAACTCTGGTAGTTGGAAACACAATTCCCTGTGGACGACACCCCAAGTACTCAACGATACACCTTGCACTTGGGGTTTACAAATATTAAAACTCTGTTTTTCACGCAACAACATGTACGCATTGGGGCAGCCTATTTTAAGTGTAGAAGCTAAGACTAAAGCTTTAGCAGTAGCAATAAGTTGTAAACTGCCAACTACAGCCCGTTCACAACCATGTAGGATTCTATACACCTGTGATTCGGTTTCATTACAATATTGAATTTTATTATTCTTTTCCCTTTTTCCTTCTATGCCACTTACTAATACCATGATTATGATTAAACCTCATACATTCCATTTTTAATTTGTCTCATATTGTCTAGCATCTACCATAAGAGCTCCACTATGATCTCTCTCAAGTCTGCCTCCGATCCTTAAGCATTGGCTCTATTTCTACGAAAAAAAAAAGTGAATCAATAAATATGAATCGAGAATACATAAATAAGGAATTGTTAAATTCATCACTACAACAACAATAGTTGACAACTTTTATAAGCAAGCTAAATCCAAATTTGACTTAAACTCATATCAATTCTAGATATTATATAAACTTATGAAAGTCTCACATTGCTTAATCACCCATCAAGTCATTGAAATATTATTCCGTAATAGATTCCAATTTATAATTCACCATTTGTAAGTTCCTTTGACCTCTCTACATGAACCGTACATCATATTATATATAACTAAAAGTCTATACATGAAGTCCTTTTACTGTAGTTCATATGCATAAGAGACTTGGATCATTTGATCCATGATAATTCTCCCCCTCTTTTTCTTTTTTATTTTCTTTTTATTTTGTTACAAAAAGAATCAAGGCACTCTTCAAATGATTTGAGATCATAAACCGTACCAGAATGAAATACACTGCTCTTCAAGTGAGTTCTTTCCAACTAAACCAATATTAGTACAACCTACTAAGGATTGTCAAAACCTATAACTCAAGGATGAAATAACATTGCAGCGAGTCCACCCAACAATCTCTGCCACATATAAGAGTTGGGGAGTAATATGTTTGAAATAATCAAGGGAGTTTGGAAGACTTAACTCTTAGATGTGTGAAACAGTGGTAACAACTTACATGAATAGTTCAAATTCTAAATTAAAAGATATTATCAGGTAGTCAAAGGGGAAGAATAGAGATTGTATATTTGTATTCAATGGTAATTGAAATACAGAGGGTGTCAATCCATCAGTTAAAATATCAGATTGAGCATATTGAATGAAGACAACACTGAATAAGAAAATTTGAAGACAACTGGTTACATGAAGCTGAATATACTCAAAGCATCAATTATGACTTGAAATCTACAGATTTCGAGAGTGATAAGCAATGAGAGAACTTCCTATACAAAGCCTTCAAGCAAGCGTTTCATATGAGGGACTAATTTATGAATTGAGTAGTAGAATGTTTCATGGAGGATGACGAGCAAAGGTACCTCTAGGATAAAATATCAGAGACATCCTTTCAACAAGGAGACATCATCGATTGGAATGAACAATGTAGATTCCACATAGAAAAATAGGTTCGTGATTGAAGAACAAAATATATTAAAAGTGAAAGTAAATGATTAGAAGAGAAACAATGAACAGAGGCTTAGCAGAATAAGTATTTTCTGCAAGAGTACACTACGTGGCAGCAAGATAAACATAAACCAGTCATATGACCAGAAGGCTGCAGAAAAAGGACAAAATTAAAGTTGGTTAATTTACTAACAATTATGTGGAGAATGAGTGTAGCGAAGGATATACCCTTAGTTTTCTTTCTTTCTTTCTTTCTTTTTCTTTCTTTCCTACCAGGATGCAAAGTTACAAGAATTCCTAGTCACAGGGTAATGTGTGACAACCTAAGTAGATTAATCTCAAGAGTACAACGGTCATAAAATAGCACAGTGCATACCTATGGAAAAGTTAGTTAATTGCATTTGACCAGGGAAGTCGTGGATGCTAGGAAGAAAAAGAAATTTTGCTTGACAATTTCTCAATTGTTCATTTGTTTTTTCCCCAAAAGACATGGCTTAATTTATTGATATGGGATAGCAAAAGACTTTCCGGACACCAGCTCCAATTTCCTTACATAGTCAACATTGGCTAACATGTGTAACTCGCTCAAGATCACTTTTGCAACTCATTCCTATTCATGCCGATCAAGTGTATGAATAGCATCTATGCTAATGAGTAGTCAGTCAACAAATATAACAAGTAATCATAAAAGTTCACAGCGGGTAAAATATCTATGATGCAAAAGACTATCTAGAGTAGTTAAGCCCCTCTTTTTGAGGACAGAAAATAATTATGATTCAATGAGGTAACGAGACAAGGTGTGTGTAAGTTTGTGAATAGTCTTGGTCTCACATCAGTCACAATTACATGAAGGTACCTGCTCGAAACTAGACAAACCTATTAAGATACGGCTAGGGATTAGGGGCCTGTGCTAGTTGTCTATTTTAGTGTCTTGCAAATGCTCATGGAACACTTGTCACAAATACATCATTTTGCCAAATTCAAAAAGCAGATAGTCCAACTTTAAACTTTTTGTCCGACACCATGTCTCTCCGTTGCTATACATTCATTTGTTTCTAAATCCAAAGTCAGACATTGACCTCATTATCCCAAATTTGATACACCAAATCAACTTTTAATAATAGTTAAAAACTCTCATCGAAACTTATGCATCATTGAGTCTAAGAATTATAATCTTTGTCCATAACGTGAGCCACTTTATTTCATCATTAAAGTATTAGCTTCCTAAGTTCCTTCTTCAACACGTGCATCCAACAAGGCCTTGTTTTAACTCCTTTGAAACCCATTGTCACTTATAGTATTATCATAAATTATCATGCATTGTACAATACAAATGTGTAACCTTATTCTGATACTTAGTCATAATTTAACACAACACACTAAAATACGCATCTATAAATTTTTCATACTTCATTTTATGTCCCTGATTAAAAAGGTTGCCATTTAACTATTTAATAATCCTTTTATATTATTAACAAGTCCTTACTCTCAATCGCCTTTTGTTGATAGTTTATATTGACTTTCTTATCGTATTTGGTATCATCATCTAACCAAAATCCCATTTAGTCGATATTATTTAAGTATTACTCTTAATCAACTATAAACATATTTAACCTATCATTGTACTGTTTCCTTAAACATAGTATCACTTACTTATTAGCCCGTGAAACTCACTAATCTCTGTAGACTCCATAAAGTCGTAAGTGTATTGCCCACAAAACTTTCTTTCTATAACACATACCCTAAACCTTGACATATGCATTTTGGCCATATAACTCACTAGGAAATGATCGCCTTCTTTCTCCATCTCCTTCTTCTTTAAAAAAAAAAAAAAATCCTTCAGAAAGATTCTACCGTTACTATTAATCCTCGAAGTAACTATATGTCTTATTTGATATTGGACTATAACACAATGACAGAATTTAAAATGATCTCTTGAAATTGGAGTACACGCCCGCTTTCCACTCGTCTTATGCATTTTGTATCCCTTTAGTTCGTGTTCTTAGCACCGTATCAACAACCTCCCAATACAATTATCCTCCACACAAATTTTAGAAGATGTATGATCAATCTCCTTATATTTGCATTTATACAACTATTATCAGTCACCAACTTCTATATACGTCTAACATGAAGTGATCCATGCGCATGCACGTCATTATGAAGGCCGCTAATAAATAATAACTCATATGTTTTCACACAACACCCTACATTATCTAGCACATGCCTATTGTTCATATACCTTTACATGGTACACAACATACAACTCCTACAGTCCTACTGCCGTGCAACCAACGCAGGATTTCTACGAGACTATAGATCCTCAAGTAAGTGATTTCTTTGCACGATAGTACAAGATAATTATAATAGACAATGAGATATATTATGTGCACATAACATTAAGAGCTGAATGACCAGGAGCAAACTAATGCTGAAGTCTAGATATGCAGGATGGAGAGGAAGGGCCCACCAAGTTGTACTGTGTATGCGACATATAAGAAGAAAGAACAAATAAGGTTAGACCATGTCTTAGCCAATAAGCTACAAGTTCTATACTTGGGTCCTAATTTTGTAACCAACCAACAATCTATATACGCCCTTCGGAATGGGCTACAAAATTCCTACAGCTCATAGTGAGTCCTAAACTAAGATTCTGGTACCACAACTGTATTGTCCCTATTTAGTAATCACCTAATTCTACTAAACCAGTCACCCATTAATGAGGTTGGAGCAAAGATTGGCAATTGGAGACATTGAACTGCGTCCTCAGTAGAGTAAGGCTATGTTAGAACTAAAGAGCGTAAGTGGAAGTATATTGGTGTATTCAGGTTTAAGTATATTGGCGTATTCAGGTTTAATTATAGTTAAGGCATTTAGGTTACAACCCAAGTCAACTTCATATCACATCACGGCTTCTTTTAAACTAAAAATACGGTTTGATCCATTGTTTCATAGTAGTTCAGCAAGTTCCTCTTAGTTTTGTCAACCCATCTCTACTGAGCAAAAATCACAGTGAGCATCTAGACATCATCATTAATAAGAGTTATGGAGGCTTTCTTTTACTTCTTACTTCCCTTGTACTTGATAGGATGATGGCTATCCACCAATTCTTTGCCTAGAAAAGAAGACATAGAAACATTTTGAAAAATGAGCCAAAATTCAGTACATCAATCCCTACACCGTAAAATAATCTTTTAAATTAGTTAAGTTGAGCACAAGCATTTAAATTCAATTTAGTTCAAAATAAGAGAGTGAGAGAATAGAAGTAAAACTTTATTTCAAGGTATTATCAGAAAGTGGAACCTAAATTGGTAAGCTCATGTTGAGGATAGAGTATCCTTATGCAGTGAGATCATTGAGTGAGGTGCACACCTTTCGGGTCAATAAGAAAGCTTAATTTGAAGTCTCTTAGGTGGAACTGATGGACATAAGTCCTGATAATTGATTAGTGGTAAGCTCACTTATTTAGGTGATAAAACACTGCTTGAAAATTGATATTTGTGAAAAATATGTGAGTGTTTCGAAAGTCCACACAATAAACATAACTTGATTGAGAATTCATCTCTCACCCTATGAATTATTTAGTTAACTAGGGTCATACTCTTACGATGTAAGAGTGCGAATTAAATAATTTTTTAATATATTATTAAGAGAATAAATTTTTTATAAAAGAAGCAAATAATAAGTCGGTGTATTCTATTATTTTGATAATGCAAAAGCAAAGCGAGTCTTCTTTAATTTTTTTTCTATTAATAACATACTTTTTTATTCTTAATTAATATCTATCTCACATTTTTTGTTATATTTGCATCATCAAATCATATGTATTTTACGTTTAAATTTTATTATTAAATAATAAAAAGGTATGTGAGAAGTTACCTCATTAAATAGAATTAATATTGTATTAAATTTACATTCATCTTACATAGTCTTTTTTTTATCTTAAATATCATATAGCATCCTATGTTGTACTAAAGTATCTCACATGGCTATTCTCTCCTATGTGGCATCCTACATGTCAAGCTTATGTGTCGCTCATACATGAGTTCAATCCAACTTTTAATATATATATATATATATATATATATATATATATATATATATGATGGCTCCATAATGATGACGTGGTCTCACTTCTGTTTCACACGAGTCTTTTATTAATAGTAAAGTCAAATAACTTGCATTATAATAATTTTAATAAATTAAGACCTTCACCAACACGTTACGGCAGTTACAATTTCCTATTCACCATTATCTATGTAATACATAAAAGCAAAGTTTTAATAACTGTCATTTCCTTAACTCTCATTCACTTGAATTTTTTAACCGTTAGATTAAGTGGTAGGTAAATTAGAGCCGTTCATTTATTTCAATCAATGTACCAGCCAAGCAATCACTAAGGCCTCCATCTTCTCTCTCCCCCTTATCATTCTCTCCAGTCTCCACTGGTCTGAAATTCGAATGGCCTTAGAATATTCCAGACCCCCTCTCTGCCCGTCTGCCTCTGTACGCCGCTCCTCCCTCTCTCCCTCTCTCTCTCTCTCTCTCTCTCTCTCTCTCTCTCTCTTCTCAAGTGTCTGCCCTGTTCTTGCTTTCGCATGGCTTCCCCTATCACTCTTCCCCTCTGCCTCTCTTCCCCTGTGTTTGTTTTCAAAAATTTATAAACAAAAATGATGTGCATTGAAGAAGGACCGAGGGAGGTTGGCCATGGCGGAGGAGACGGCGAGGATGGGGCTGAGGCTGCGGCCGATGCATGGGGGACAGTGGAGGAACGCTTGCTAGCCTGTGCGGTGAACCTCCATGGGACCAAAAGCTGGGACTCCATAGCCGAAACCTTCCTTCCCTTGAGAGGTACAGAGTCTTTTTGTGTGCAAGATCTGAGATGTCTTTTGTGTTTTTGATTGAATGGAGGGTCGATTGGCATGTAAATTTACCTTTGATTTTTTTTTAAAAATGAAATCTTACCCAGTTTTGATTCCAATTGAAGGTGAAGAGATTGGAGGAGGAGAAAGAAAGGGGCTTGTCCAAGCCGGATGGCCCGTATGAAGCCTGAAGATTTGAGATGTCTTTCTTTGTTTTTGATTGAATGGAGGGTCAATTTGGCATGTAAATTTATTCTGAGCATTGAATCCAGATATGTTTGCACAATCTCTCTTTTATTTTGCCTTTTATTTTTTTAAATAAATTCTTACTCGGTTATGATATGTTTCCCACCTCCGTTAGACTCCTAAGCACTCACAAACTTGCCCCCTTACTCTCCAATGCAATCACAACTTAGTAACTGCTCATTGCGCTCACGTTCTCCTGAAACGGATGTGTTGTTTTGGTTTTAATAGTCTACCAATTCCCCCTGTCTCACATATTATCTCACAACATCCTCTCCCATCTCATATATGGTTTTCAATTAATCAACTGAACTCTTCCAAACATATTTCCAAAGGATTCTGATCCTGCTAGGTATGCATAATCCTCACGCTCTCTTGATGTTGTTTGCTTCTGATGTTGAGTTTTTGTTTCACCTGATTCTGTGCATTCTTGGTTGTGGGTTTAATCCCCCCCTCCCAACATCCCTTGACCACATGATTAATTATAATTAATCTTTAACATGGGTTTTATAAAATAGCTAAAAGCATATTCATCACCCCTTGCTCTAATAAATCATGTTCGAATACAGGCATGGATTTTGAGAACCCATATTCATTCTTTGGAAGTATTACTCATACCTGAAATTTAAAAGATGCAATTGCATTGAACTTCTCTGAGATCGAATTATGTATTTCTTCCTAAATAAGATCAAATGCCACCTTAGCCGCCTAGAATTAGGAAATTACTTTATTCATGGAAAAAGAAGGAACAGTGAAACAATGGCAATTTCAGAGCATGAACGTTGACCCATAAACGAAAGAATACAAACAGTTTGATACAAGATATATCTTGCCCATAATCACACAAGTAGTTTTGATTGATTATAATTAATCATGATAGAAAGAAAGGCATTCATGACCTGATGTTTCTCGATGATTGATTATAATTAATAATTTAAACACCTTTTTATCTGTTTCATTCTTGACCAACATATATTTGCCTTTCTCTCGGGTTATGTTAAGTACAAAATTGATTAAATGCTTAATATTTACCCATCCAATATGTTATATGTTATAATGGAAAATAATGCACATATAATTGCATGCCCAATTGTATGCGCAATTGTATGCCCACTTTCAGAATGTCTATGTTACCCATTTCTGCTTCATCATCTTTTCTTTCTTTCCATTTGCAAAATGTGGTACCTTTTAATTTATTTGGGCTTCGGTTTGGCTTTTAGATGGACGGTTTTGATTTCTTATGTTACTTCAACAACATTTGTCTACTATTTTGGGGCTAAATCAAGTACAAAATTGAACAAGGCTTAATATTTCTCCATATTATATGTTATTGCGGCAACTTTTAGAAAATAATGTACACATTATTGGATGCTAATTTATTGTAGATGATGGTGTACATATATTACATATTCATGACGGTGGGCAATGGGCTTTACGAGGCACTTAATTTAGTCCCTTCTTCATTACATGTCCTTCTGTAGTACTTCACATTTGATAATAACATTATTCTTTCTATTCATCTTTACAGCTGATATAGGTTTTTTTTTTTGGCGACGGGGTTTGCGTTATCGAATAATGTGATGGTGGAGAGTCATGTGAATGTTCGAAATTTCTGATTTCACTTTTAGACTATGTGCGATTTCAACTATGTTTCATCTATGTTGGCCAATTTGTTTTTGATGTTTGAATATGTTGTTCATATTACTAACCAACCAAAAAAAATTGAATTTACATGTTAATCCACAATATTCACTCGCAGTTAATCATATTCTATCAATGATTTTAGATAAATTTATATCTATAATACATATACACATGTGAAGTAATATTTGTACAATAATTCATCTTAAATTCTGTATGGTTAGATTAATAATGTCGTTGCCCAACTCGAGATCTCAGTGCTGAAAAAATTATCTTTGTTGTGTTCTGTTTTTTCTTTGACAAGCACATAAAATAAAGTTTGCATTCTTTTCTCTCAGGCGTGCCCTCAATATTGATATTTGTTGAGGTTAGCGTATCATATTACTATATTCATTATGTTCGCATATTCTTCTTTGTTTCTATTCCATTGCTTTAAAATTTCCTTGTGGGAATAATTTGCACATATTGTTCGTTAATATTTGGGTACTATTATGCACATATTTGTCACCAATATATGAAGTATAGTATGCATTATAAAAAAGATATCGATATTAACATTAGAGTTTTCACCTGTTATACAGATAACCCATTGTGCACATGTCCACATGAATTAAAACCAACAATTGATATATATACTATACTTACCTTTGGTTAAGATAGAAAACCTAAAAATCTACATTAAGAGAATAATAATTCCATGTGCAAACATTACCACAACATTTACGATGTAAATTACATATGTACAAAATTAGTAATTACAATACTTAATGTAAATAATATATGTATATAATTATTATACTACGTATTTGGTTTCTAGAAATTGTTTAATTACATCATTTATACTTACCTATCAAGCAAATCAAAAACACCCTTTACAGTATCAAACTTTGTGACCTTCCTACAATTCCTTCAATGAATAATAAGTCCTTTGTGAAATAAGAGGCAGCATTCTTAACATTTAGCATAGTTCATTTCCTAAATATTATACACACAAACCATAATGTACAACACAATCGAACCTAAAATAGCATGAAATTGAGGAAACTTCTATACAAAATCATACTATGACAGTCATATTTTGACAAACAGTCAGATAATTTACATACCAATCAAATTAAAGACATCCTCTACATTGTCAAACTTTGTCACACTCCTAAAATTGCCCATAAATTCATATTTACCCATAAATTCATAAATAACCACATTGGTATTGTTGTAAATCTTCATTGGTATTGTTGTAACAAGGGAAGTAAATTAATAACCACATTCGTCTATATAAGTTCATTGGTATTGTTGTAGATGTTCACATGTGAACACCTTTTACTATATTTATGATATTTTTATAATGTTAGGATTAGGGGAATTTTTACAAGTATAATTTTACAAATTCGAAACATATATATGTATATAAGTGTTATTGTTCTCATTATCAAATTACTTTAATGAAAGACCGCAATGCGTGCTTCATTTTTTTTTTTTTTTTGAATTAGGTTACTTAATATAACATATTTTGACTTATTATTGCAATCCTGCATATTCTGGTGTTTGGACTCACTAAGCAGTCTAGCGGAATATTATATATTCTGATAACGTATTATTTTTGGATTTGGCACCTAAGATGCTTCATTGACTTTTTCTTGCATTCCTATTCCTATTATTGATTAGTGGTCACTCCGTCAATGTCAATGCTAATTTACAAAGAATGACATCCTCGATATGAACTTGACAAATTTCGTCAAGTTAAATTCCAAATTGGAAAGACATGTAAGTAATTACATTTTCCAAAGGTTACTTTTTCCCATACTTTTCGATAATTGAAAATGTAACTTACATTAATAACCTCATCCTTTTGAATATGAACATCCTTTCAGGAAATTGGCAAACTAATGTTTAGAAGTTGATGGTGGATTTCGTTGTACCTTTCTTTTCCCCCTTTTTTGATTAATTACAAATTAAATACAACATGAATAAATTGAATTCTAATCAACATAATTCAATTCTAATTTAAAAAATTCAAATGTGACAAAATAATGTAAATATGATTGTAGAGTTATTTTTTACAACGATGACAAGTTTGTGGTAGTAAGTACTACTTTCAATTACTGATGGAAAAAATATTCATTCTTACTGGATATTCTTCAGTTGCAGGTTTCGTTCGCAAACTTGCCCTTCATATTCATATTAGTGGAGGTAAGTTTGTGGTATTACCATACTCATTATGTTCGCATATCAATTTTTGTTTCAATTCGATGTTATGCAATGGTCACTATATACATTATCACAATATTTATGATGTAAATAACATAGTTATACTTTCCAAATCTGTACTTCATAAGAACACACCATATAGGGGTAAACATGTTACTAAGGCTCTGTTTTTTTCGTAGGTAAATTGGGTGGGTAAAAGGGTAAAGTAGGTTAAAGTGGGTTGAAATAGGCTATGTTCTTTTATTGTTTGATTTTCTTCATTTTTTATTTTATTTTAATTTTCTATTTTCTATTTTATAATTTTTCAAATTTCAAATTTTTATTTTGTAGTTCCTATTTTTTATTTGTTATTCGTTATTTCTTTATTTTTTATTTTTTTATTTTTATTTTTTTATTCTTATTTTTTACTTTTTTACTTTTTTACTTTTTATTTTTTATTTTTCTATTTTTTATTTTTCTATTTTTTGTTATTACTTTTTATTTTTTATTTTTTATTTTTTGCTTTTTATTTTGTATTTTGTAATTTTAATTTTTGTAATTTTTGGTTTTTAATTTTATTTTTTATTTTCATTTCTTTATTTTTGGTTTTGCCATTTTTTGGTTTTTTATTTTTTATTTTTTATTTTTTATTTTCACATTTTTTTATTGTTTTATATTTTCTTTTTTTATTTTATTCTTCTTTGTTTTTGTTCTTTTATTGTTTGTATATATTCTTAAAGCTCTCCTAAACTTCTCACCCACTTCTTTCCAGTGCAGTGACAACTTCCTCACTGCCCATGTTCTCCCCATACACACTCACAACACACTCACGAATCAATTGAATTCTTGAATACATATTTCCCAAGTGTTCGGATCTTCCTGCTCTGCCCACATTCTCCCCAAATGCACTCACAACACACTCCCTAATCAATTGAATTCTTCAATACGTATTCCCCAAGCTTTCAGATCTTGCTGGTGTTTGGAGTAAATTTTCCTGGTGTTTTGAGTAATTATTAGTCTGTCCTTAAAAAGGTTTGATTTTTTAATTATTTCTTTCCTGTCTCTATGTTCTGCGTTACTATGCTCCACTTTTGATATGATTGTGAGTGTTCATGTTGTTCGATTGGTGTTGGATACAATATATGTGAGTTGGGTTATTGTTGGTTGAAGTTATAAATTTGATTCATGTCTAAGACTCTGAAGATGAATTTGTTACCAATTTTGTATTGGTCATTGTTTGTCTAGCTTATAGATTTGATTAATGTACAAAACTTTGAAGAGAACTTGCGTATGTCACAGGAAACAAAATCCCAGCTTAGGCTACATAGGCTTAGTGTCAACCACATGAAAAATAACTTTTATGATCTTTTTTTTGGGTACATAGCATTTATTAATTTTGAAGAATATAATGTGCACAAGTTGACAAATCCTATTGGGAGGGGGTTTCACTATATGCCTCATGCTTCTGATGTTGATTTTCTGTTTCACTTCATTCCATGGATTGTTGGTTCTGGGGTTTTCCCAATTCCAATTGTCTCCCCGCAAAATCCATCGACAATATTAGCAAGCAAAGAGTAATGTATTTCAAGTACAATTAATTTTTGTCCCAAATTTTCAGTTCAGAGTTTGTAAAAGAGATAAGGAACTTAATTGGTTGTTAGTAGTGTGGAAATGAATCGAAAATGTCATTTTCGGTTACATGTGTTGTAATTTTTGATGAACTGTTACTTTTTATAAGTCTTTCTGTCGTGGTGTACCTTGATGAGAACCAACCCTATGTGATCGTGTGGGATATGTGCTTATCTAGGATGTGTGGGATTAGTGTTGCATTCAATTTGTGTAAGTTGGGTAATTTCGAATTTGTGATTATACAGATTGGTTATTGTTTGATTATGTGGATTGGTTATTGTTACATTTTTTTATTGTTTTATAGTTTCTTATTTTTATTTTATTCTTCTTTGTTTTTGATCTTTTATTGTTTGTATATACTTTTAATTTTTTTTCCCAAAAAATGACCTACGAAAAGCAACTTACGAAAAATCTCAAAAAATAAAAAATAAGAACTGAAAAAGTAACTACAAAAAATAAAAAAACCTAATAAAATAAAAAAATAAAACAATAAAACAATAACACAATTAAAGACTTAATAAAAAAACAACAAAAATAAAAACCAACAAAATAACAAAACTAAAAAACATAGAATACAAAATTAAAAATCGTAAAAAAAAGTAAAAACCAAAAATAAAAACCAAAAAGTGAAAACTTAAACAATAAAAAATGAAGAAAAAGAAAACAAAAAAACAAAAAAAAGCAAATAAACAAGTTAAAAATAAAAAATACGAAGTAAAAAATAAATAACTACACAACAATGTAAACACATAACAATTTAAAAATTAAAAATAAAAATTAAAAATTAAAAATAGCAATAACATAAACTAAAAACAAAAATTAATAAAAAAATAAAGAGTAAAAACAGAAAATTAAAAAAAGAAAAAATTGCAAACAATAAAAATTAAAACAAAAATTTAAAATACAAAATAAAAATTGAAAACAAAAAAAAAAAAATAGGGTTGGGTTGAAGTTGGGTAAAGTGGGTTGAAGTGGGTTGACGTAGGTTGGAGTTGGTATTTTTTTTCCAAGCGGGCTGAAATATGTTGAAATTGGTTGAAATGGATTGAAGTGGGTTGAGGTTGGTAAATTGCAATTGAACTACGAAAAGGACAGAGCTTAAATATCCTATTTGTGCAATTAAATCTGCTTCACCGAATACCACATTGATAAAATTTTAGCTACTAATAATGCACATAATTTATCTGAAGTAGTGATGAAAACCCCCATCGGAAGTGGTGACATCACTGTAAGAAGGCTTCGAGCAAGATTTGCTCGACAAAACGCAAGGTGGAGGCTATTTAGCCGGCATCATCCAGATCACACCCAATCGCACTTCATTGCAGAACGTGAGCAGTATCAGTCACAATCTAGAGAAATTCAACTAGCAATTGCACGTAGCACTCCACCTACAAGAAGGTTCGTAAACCGTTGGTAATTCACGGGAACCTTGGTTTCCTGTGGGCACTGTCACGCGGCCATGTGGTTGGATGAGAGAGTCTCAAGAAGTAGTGTTTCACAACCTCGGTTCATGCTTTGTTGTCAAAGTAGACGTGTTATGTTGCCGGCGTTGCCCCCGCCTCCTCCACTGCTAGACACATTGTTGAATGACCCCAATTTTTTTGAAAATATAAGAATGTATAACTCCATGTTATCATTCACATCAATGGGTGGGTTTATCGATTACTCAGTAATGGATGGGCATGGTCCTTACTCCTTCAGAATAAGTGGCAATAATTACCATCGAATTGGATCTTTACTCCCTGCACAAGGACAACAACCCAAATTTGCTCAACTATATGTCTATGACGCACATGCCGAAGTGCGAAATCGACGCACCGCGTTAAATAGACAATAAAGTGAACGAGGAGTTGACGAGGAAACCTTACAAGATTTACAACATATGCTTGATACTATGAATCCTTATGTGAAGGTTTTCCGCAATGCACGTGATATCTTTGAGGCGGATAATGTGATTAATTTAAACATTCGCATTATTAAAGCACGTCCTGGAAGACAGTACACATTGCCCACTGTGAACGAAGTTGCAGCTCTCATAGTCGGAGGTGACGTTGGAGACGAAGAGCACTGGGATATTATTGTCTGAAAAATAGGAGGAAGCTTACAACGAGTATATGAAACCCAACCATCATATATGCCTCTTCAATACCCACTCATATTCCCATATGGAACAGATGGTTGGACAGCTTACATTGCATATGTGGGGGGATCAAGCACTGCTCGAGGAATGGTGACAATGAGGGAATTTTATGCATTCCTCATACAGTTTAGGGTTGATGAAGGAAACATTCTACTTCGATGTGGTAGATTGTTCCTTCAATTTATAGTTGATTGTTATGCTGCGATTGAGGCTTGGAGGTTACTATATATAAAAAAGCACCAAAGTACACTTCGTGCAGAATTATACAGCGGCTTACAAGATGCTATTACTGCTGGTGAAAATGATGCCCATGCAGTGGGGAGAAGTTTAGTATTACCTGCTTCATTCACGGGTGGGCCCCGCTATATGAGACAACATTTTCTTGACGCAATGGCCATCTGTAATCAAATGGGCTATCCAGATTTTTTTTTATCACATTCACCTGCAATCCTAATTGGCCGGAAATCCAGGAAGCTTTAGCACAACAACCAGGCCAACATGCGAATTACAGACCAGACATTGTTGTTCGAGTATTTCGCTTAAGGCTAAAAGAGCTGAAACGAGACTTTAAAGAGAGAAATCTTTTTGGCAAAGTTATAGTAGGTATTGTTGTTATGTAATTATATCATGTACTTTGGAGATTCTAAAATCTCAATCGTACTTTATTCATGGTCATTTATTTAAATCCTCATAACCTATACTCCTCTATCGCATATGTAGATATACATGTCATTGAATTTCAAAAACGGGGATTACCACATGCCCATTTATTATTAACCCTTGCAAGTGAAGATAAGCCTACATGTGCCGAAGATATCGACCGTATAATATGCGCAGAGCTCCCTGATGAAAACACAGACCCCCTCGCATTCGAAACTGTTACAAGACATACGATACATGGTCTATGTGGCACTGACATCCCATACGCTCCATGCATGGATGGTAACACGTGCACCAAGCATTACCCAAAGACTTTTTGTGATATGACCATTATTGAAGAAAATTGTTTTATGAAATACAAGCGTCGGGATGATGGTCGAACTGTAACGATTCGTGGTAAGAGAATGGACAACAGATGGGTAATACCGTATAATCATGATCTGTGTATGAAATATGATGCACATATTAATGTTGAGCGGTGTGCACAGAAGAAGGTCATTAAGTACCTTCACAAATACATGCATAAGGGAGCTGACAGAGCAACCATAGTCCTCGAAGATAATATCCATAACCCTGAACATGGAATTGGTCCTTCCAACTATGAAGATGTCAATGAAATTAAACAGTACTTGGATTGCCGTTACGTGTCACCGGCGGATGCTGTTTGGAGAATATTTGAATTCGAGATCACGCAACGTTATCCATCTGTTGAACTATTACAGTACCACTTGCTGGGGCAACAACACATTCTATTCAATGATCATGATGAACTTCACAGGGTTGTGGAAGAAGGAGCACAGAGGGTTACTATGCTTATAGGATGGTTCATTGCGAATATTGAAGATACCGAAGCAAGATTTCATACTTACACAACATTCCCTTCTTATTATGTATGGAATAAAGGAATGAGGAAATGGACTAAACGAAAACAGAGGGTATGCATCGGTCGACTGCCCTATACTCACCCAAATATGGGCGAGAAATACTATCAGCGGATGTTATTGCACATTGTTCAGGGAGCTACGTCATATGAGGATTTAAGAACCGTCAGCGGAATCTTATATTCAAATTTTAAGGAAGCTTGCTTGGCACGAGGACTGGTAGACGATGCCAATGAGTGGCATGAGGCACTAGCAGAAGCATCTCTATGGGCAACAGGGGCTAAACTTCGAAGTATGTTCTGTTTAATGCTAATGTTCTCGAAGTGTCTGACCCCCATCGATTGTAGGAACAACATTGGGAAGATCTCACTGATGATTTACAGAGACAAATACAAAGAGATCTCAGAGATCACAGTTTACAAATTAGTGTGGAACAACGACAAGACCTTGGACTTTACGAAATTGAGATGATTTTGAATAAGAATGGGAGATCTTTAAGGGACTTCCCTCCTATGCCCCTGCCTTCACCTAATCTGCTATGTCAACTTGGTAACAAACTTATCAGAGAACAGCTTGATTATGATCAAGAACAAGAGAAACATAACCTTGAGATGTTGCTACCAACATTGAATACAGATCAAATGCGAGTTTTCCAATCTGTTATTCATGCTGATGAACATGGAGAAGGAGGTTACTTCTTTGTTTATGGCAGTGGGGGGACTGGGAAAACCTATCTTTGGAAAACTATTGTAACACATTTTAGATCAAAAGGCTTGATAGTGCTATCCGTGGCATCCTCAGGAATAGCTGCATTGTTATTACCTTTTGGGAAAACAGCTCATTCGATGTTTAAGATACCAATTGATGTAGATGAGACATCTACATGTTCTATTTCTAAACAGTCTGAATTAGCACAGCTAATTAGGGAAACATCACTTATTATATGGGATGAGGCTCCCATGACCCATCGCTACACGGTAAAAGCAGTTGAGCGGTCTTTACGAGATCTATGCAATTGGAATCAAATATATGGGGGTAAAATGGTCATTTTTGGAGGTGATTTCAGGCAAATACTTCCTGTTGTTACGAAGGGAACTAGAGCAGATATTGTTGCATCTTCAATATCAAGGGCAGCATTTTGGTCTTACTGCAATATTCAACATCTTAGAACCAACATGCGACTCATGCATTCAAATTTAAGTGACAATGAACATAAGCGGTCGCGGAGTTTTGTAGAATGGACTTTGAATGTTGGTAATGGTCGTGTGCAAGGATACTCATTTCTTGCTAGTACTGAACTAGATTGGATAGAGATTCCTGAAGAATTTCTCATTAAGAATGACACCAACGGCCTCAAAAACTTGATCGAATTTGTGTACCCATATTTGGTGGAAAGATACAGAGACGAGTCATACTTTCAAGACCGCTATATATTGGCCCCCTTAAACACTGATGTGGATGAAATAAATTATAAGATTCTCTCAATGGTTCCTGGTAGTAGTCGTACATACTTGAGTTCTGACATATTCCTGCCTACTAATATTGATTCTGTTATTGATGACATTAATCCTCCAGAGATGCTGCATGGTATGAACTTTTCAGGATTCCCGAATCATGAAATACAGTTGAAAGTTAGTGTCCCTGTTGTTCTACTGAGAAATCTTGACCCATCAATTGGGGTATGCAACGGCACTCGCTTGATTATTGAAAGACTTGGTACTAAGGTTGTCCAGGCCAAAATCTTGACCGGAAGAAATATTGGGCAAGTAGTGACTATCCCACGAGTTGACTTAAGTCCTTCAGCTAAGGACTCACCATTTGCCTTGAAAAGAAGGCAATTCCCTCTGAAATTGGGTTTTGCAATGACTATTAATAAAAGTCAAGGTCAAACATTACATTATTAAGGCGTTTATCTTCCAAAACCTGTGTTCTCCCACGATCAACTATATGTAGCTATATCTCGCACCACCTCTCCTTCAGGGCTAAAGTTCTTAATTTGTAACAAAAGGGATGTGACTCATAATATGACCAAAAATATTGTCTACCGTGAAATTTCCAATGGCATTCCTGATGCTTGGTTAGTCCCTTTTCTTCCACATAATAATGATCTTATCTACATTCATGTAGATTTCATTTTCCATCATGATGTGTTCACTACATTGGATTGTACTAATCTATTTTCTTCTTTTATTAATGGTTATAGATATGTCAGGTTTAGTGCATACTTCTATGCCTATATGTGCCATCAACCCTTGCAGTAGATCGGTCAGCCTAATTGTTCGACTCATGCAATCAATGACGGTTCGAGTATATGAGCAACGCACACTATGGAAAGTTATATTCATGGACTATCAGGTATTGGTTTATTGAAGTTGCTAAAAATTTTCCCACCATGTACAAGTAAATTGCTTATCAGTGGAGTTGATTGTTTTATAGTGTGATGAGATATTCTCCAGCATAGAAGGCGATGCTCAAATTAACCAATGGCGATCTATACTCGATGCTGGAAAAGTTTACCACATCTCCGGGCTCTTGGTTGATGCTGCGACAGATGGAGAAAAGAATGTGGTAAAGAACAATTTGAAGTTGGTTTTTACACCGAGATCGAGACTCCTTGGTGTGGTTGAGGATTGTCCTGATATTCCTTACCAGCACCTACCACCTTGTGTGCCATTCATTGATGTCCCTTGACATCTAAGAACACGTGACAATATTGTAGGTACGTATAATTAACACGGTGAGCTTAAGTACTTATATTGCTATATGTATTTCCTCTCAAGTATTTATAACATTTTCATTTCCTTTTATTGTTTAGACGTTATTGGCATGGTAGTGGCAATATCTCCTTTAGAAACGACAAAGAACAGGGGCACTGCAAGGCGCGAATTATTACTTTCTGATATGCAGTATGTATTTTCATTAGTATAGATTTTTTCTTATCTATTAACGCATGTTGCTCTCCCTAATATTACTCCATCTAATTCTTATATGTAGGATGCGCCCATTAAGGCTAACTTTATGGGGAGATTTTGCAAAAGTTGAGGGCACCTATCTGCAGTAACATTTGGGTACTGAAAATATACTTCTTGCTTCCAGAGTGCACGTTAGAGATTACCAAGGTACCATCACATCCAATTGATACACTTTCATCCATCAAATTGTTTAACATCACTATGATGGTATACTTTATTAATATATTTTCTCCCATACAATATACTTTTAGGAATATCGGTTTCTATTTTGCCAATTAGTAGATTGCAGATCAACCCGGACATTCAAGCAACAGAAGACTTTGAAGGATGGTATATACAACCAATAACCTTAGTTTTAATTTTCATTTTCATTACAACTTATAAACACTTGATCTCACATATGTTACCCTCCTTACATGTATTAGGTTCTCTGGCACTAGGGGTGTGATGACCCATTTTGATTTTATGCATAAGAGAACATTACGTATGTGCAATCTGGAGAAGTTGTTCGCCGCTCAAAGGATTAGATTATATGAATATGCATCTACGCGAAATGTAGGCTAGAAATTTCCCTTACAAATGTGACTTTCTGCTTGTATATATTCTTTTAAGAAAACATAATCTTTACACTTCCCAATATGCAGGTCAGATATTGCCGACTTTTTGCATATGTCATTGAAATTCATCCGTTTGATTTATGATGCCTGCACCAATTGCAAAAAAAGTAATCACTCTTACGTATTCGCTCTGAATGTACCTTACTGTACATGCCAATCTCCAAATTTGACACAAAAGAGGTTTGTGTACTTGATTGCCTGTTGCTATATACTTTGTTCAACTTTTCCAAATACATGTTTGCATTATTATAACCATCCTGTGCTATTTAAATTTATAGCTATATCTTCAGAGTTCTCTTGCAAGATAATACAGGTTGTAGAGAGTTTACTGTTCTTCATGAGGATGCTTGAATTCTTTTGCATATGACGACTGCCAGTTGGATGTGTATGCAGCGCAGGTATTATAGTTTTCCCTACATATCACATTTAACACCGTTTATTCTTTTATTATTGGCTATCCTGTGTTAATATTTTCTACAGCCATATGGTCATCTATCGCTTTATGGAATTATGGATGATTACATAGGTCAACCATGGGTATTTATCATGGAGCCCCCATGTCACTATGAAGTAGAAGTTCCTATCGCTTTTATTGCACCAGTTCATTGGGAGGAAGATGTTTGTTACTTACGAAAGACAAATGTTAGGTACACCAGGTAGATCACGCGTAAATACAAACTTCAACCCCATCATTGTTATTCAAATTATTTCTAAAACTTTATTTCCTCTATAGGTATAGAAGAAGGAGGTGGATTCTTCATCATTGGCGTGATAGATTGGCTGCTTATCATGTTATTTAGCGTGTTTTTTGTCATAATCACTATCTACTATTTCTATCATATTGTTGTAGACCTTTTTCTAAGTCATATGATTTTTTGTGGTTCATCCCAATGATTATATATCAAGTTGCTATCCACATATATTTTTCAATGATTATTCTATATCTTTCCTAAATTATAATATTAACTATGTCTACAATGACTCTCGGTTCATTACTTGCATAGTATATGTTATGAATTGTCTACTTTAATATGCACCGTGCATAGCACGGGTCCAGACTAGTTGTTACTAATACTATTGCTCCTGCTTTCTTTTCTTTTGGCTAGCATCATTTGCTCCTAGACTTGTACTTAGTAATTAATTAATTCGATAGTGTAAAACTAATATATTTAGCTTGTCCCAGCATTTAAAAAAAGGAAGGAATTCATTTAAAATAAGAGAATAAATTATTATGCTACTTACCAAGAACTTGGATTAAGAATGAGTACTGATTAAAAAAACTAAGTATTTTAATAGTTTACTTTTTTAAATGATAAGAGATTTCTTTTTTTTAGCTCATTAAAAATTTATAATTCAACCCTATATACGTTCTTTTAAATAAATTAGCCCACATTTAAGGCTTAATTGTCATTAGCACTATCTCAGCCCATCACTCTCACTCACGTTATTTGAATTGAGTACTTTAAAAAAAAAAAAATCCCCCTCCATTTTGCATGCTCAATTTTGCACATTAAAACGTGATCAAATTTTCCCCATTGAGTCAATATCCCTAATGAGCTTATTTAGGCCAAAATTTTCAAACTCGTGATTCCCTCCTTGCCATCTTCAATCTATGGTCACTCCATTTTCTTCTACCTCAAGTTCTTTCATGGCAAATTCACAAATACTGCATAAACCAATAAATTCTTTCAAAATACAATAAAATTTCTTCAATTTCAGTCAGTTAAGATTATACAAAAGCATACACACAAGTTTGCCCCTGTATTCAAGTCTTTGAAAAACACCCATGAGCATTCAATCATTCCATTTTAAAAATTATGGTAATAAACTTCAAATTGATATAGAAAAAACTTATTAAACGTCAAAAGAGCACATTTGTACGCTGGCTAAATAAAGAAGCTAATCAATGAAAGAAGCTTGAAGGTTTCAGCTTTAAGAAGCCAAGCAAACATGCCGAACAAGGCAAGGGAGAGTGGGAGGGTTGGTGGTGGTGGGGTGGTGCTCTGCCAGGGGTGAACAAAAAATTCAAAACCAAAAAATCAAACTGAAAAATCAAAAAACTGAATCAAAAATCAGTTAATCGGTTCAATTAAAAATATTAGAATTTGTTGACTCCCATTCGACCATTTGAAAATTTTAACCGCAAAGTTGACCAAAATCAAAGCTTCAATTTTTTTTAAAAAATACTAAATTTTATATCAGTCAAATGTACATTTTGTAATTATAAAAAATAAGAACAAAAATACAATAATGTGAAAATTCATATCTGGTGTCTTAGATAGTTAAATTAAATTTAAAAAGGAGTAAAAATGAAAATTTAACAATTTAAATTAACGGTTAACAAAAAACCAAGTCCAAAATCTGGTTAATCGTTCGGTTACAGTTTGTCGTTTTTGCTCAACCAAAAAATGCAGTTAACTAAAAGTCTCAGTTTGATTTTTGGTCACAATTTTTGCAAAACGAATTTCCGATTAACCGATTTTGATCACCTCTAGCTCCAACCAGTGACTAGGTAGCACCAGCGAGTTGGGTAGGTGGTGGGATGCTGGCAGGGGCAGGAGGATGACGAAGAGGAGGAATAGCAGTGACAGAAAGTGAGTTGGGGTTTGAGTGGGGAACAGTTAGGATGACATCTTTTTGATTAATCTCACCCCAAATCAGAATTTTTTCTCCCCTAGAAAAATTGCCTAGCTACTCACTTCCATAACTCGATGCAAATCTCTCCTGCAACCTCCAGAACTTTGGCTCTCATTTGGGCTCATCTTTCTATTCCAGCTAGTATATAGAACTTAACTCTTTAATTTTTACTTATAAACCTTGATTCCCACATTTGTTTACTTGTGATTGTAATTATTTATATGCTTATTTACATTATTATTTTATTTTCGTAAAGTATGTATAACTTAATTGTATAAATTATTCTTGTTGGATATCTTTCATGAAGAATATAACTTTTAATCATTTTAATAAATATAGTATTTTATTCTAAATTACAATTGTCGGATAATTGCATCTATCGCATTGTTAGATTTTATTTCAAGGGCACTTCATTGTCTCAGCCCTGCATTCACAAAAATTTCATATGTCAAATTGAAATGCAATGCCCTACTTTATTGAATTGTGATTAATTAAAGTAATTAACATGAATTAAGATTGGGCTATTACAAGGAGCTTGTGACTTCCCATTTCTCAAGTTCAAGAATGGTAACTTGGATTTGCTCTACTTATTTTGAGATTTTGTGCGTAAATTATATTTTAGAAATTTGGGTAAGTATGTTTTTATCTGTATGATTGTGTAAAACTCCTTTGGAGACAGCTTAATGCTTATGTATAAATGGGAAATGCATGGTTCAAATTTAATTACCTGGCCCAAGTATTTGAGATTGCAACGTTATACATGTGGTACAAGAGAAGTAATCCTGCGTCCTATAATCCATAGGACTTGCATATGTCTGTGATTGAATTCCTGTTCGGTGATGTGCATGCATTTGCTTCTATGAATAGTATGTGCTTTCTGTGGCCTTCATTTATGGCTTTATCTGGCATTCTGTTTTTCTCAAAAAGCATGCACGTCAAGTTTTGACGATGAAGTTTTTTTTTTTTTTTTTTCAAAAAATTCTTTTAAGGAGAAGGACGTACATCCTGAATTTTTAGCTATTAATTTGCTTTGTGAAAGTTTGTAATTCGCCCTTATGTGTTACACATTTTACTTGAACCTAGCTTCTGGTTAAGTGACCCCACATTATTGAGGATAGTACTAAAAATATAAAAGCTATTAAATCACCGTAGGGGCGAATAGGGTGATAATCAATATCGTAAATTAATTGAAATAAAGAGCGGAAAGGTAAAATTGGACAAAACACAAGAATTATTAATGAGATTAGCCTCAACTAGGCTTAGTCACCGCCTAAAGTTCCCTAACTTTAGGATTAATCTAATTTTATTAGGAGGAATTGTTGCAACTCTAAAGTGCACCTTACTCTAAGTTCCAAGTCACAAGTGACTCCTTCAATTAGGCTTTATAGAGTTGACCCTTCACCTTTATAATCCCATCCAATTATAACTTTGAACAGTACAACTTAATTGAAAGAGTAACAAATCAAGGCTAAATGTATGGGAGTGAGTATTGTAGTTTTGTGCTCATTCTCATGTCACTTTCAGTTGCAAATTCCACTCAACTTATAGCCAAGAGATGTTGGAGAGGTTGAAAGAATACCTAGAAAGTGACCATTGCATCAATCAGGGAAAGTTGATCTTCCATATTGTTTCGAGGCCTTGAACCTAATCTTTCAAGCCTTTGAAATTCGTAGCCTTGTTTAACATTTATCTTTTGATTTCCAACAGCTACTTACCTTATTTTTAGTTGAAGAAATTTACTGAGAGAATCATCCAGAAGCTGGTTTTTAGCAGCACAATCTTTCACAATATAATATCAAAAGATAATATCAAAGTCTAAGCAAATCTTGAAATTTGATAAATATAGCATCATAATCCCATATTATTAGCAATAACGAGCTAATTAGTTAAGATTTCAAGAAAATCCCATGATTTAATCAAATTAAAATTTCTTTCATTCAAAATTCAAATGAGGGTTTTAAGGGAGTCAACAATCTCTCCTTTTTTATCAAAGACAATATTTTTGGTTTGATTAATCAAGAGCAAATAAAGCCCAAGGGAATGAAATCATTCTTGCCAAAATAAATGATTTATCCCTTGCCAACACCGTTACTAGTTTGTAATATTTGCAACCTTACCACAATTAGGTGTCAACTTTAACCATAAGCATCATATGTCAAACTCATTGCGCTTTGACCAAGCATTGCTAGCAAACTAATTGGGCCAATTGAGCAAAAGTAACCAAGCCTTACTAACAATCCAATTTGGCCAATTAAACAGAAAGTGAAAGAAGCCTTATCAATAATGAATCCAGTAGCCAAATGCGCCAGGCTAATCAAACTAGGCCTTACAAGGTCTTACATCACTTCACTGTGGTCCAAATACACACTCCAAAATATGGGGCTATTCTCCCCCTTTGACCTTTATCAAAAATAAGGGGGTGGGCTGAAATACAATGTTAGTTACACACGTGGAAGTTTTTAAAGTACCATAAAAAAACTGAAAAACGGAGGACTAAATTTCACATGAAAGTGAAAGTATGGCACAGAGGAGGTTGATTGAATGATCTGTTCTGCAGATTGAGTTACGTGAAATTGAGCTGGGCACCATGATGGATAAAGCTAGTTAAAGGAATTAGTGCATCAATTTTCTTGTTCATTAACCCCATTTCTAATTGGCTGTAATCAAGCTGATTGCGGAGATCAGCATGGTCCTCTTTCAATCTAGCAAGGACCATAGCAACATTAGCAGAAGATGGAGTATTGGGAAGGGAGACCTTAAGGGTAGTGGCTTCTTCAGGAGTCATGTCAGAGGCATGCTGCCACCCTCGGTTTCCTATTTTGTAGAACCGAAGGGTTTTAAGGGAGAGCACAGAGATGACAGGCACTAAGTAATGCAGTCCTCGGTTTTAAGGGTGCCTTAAAGTGCTAGAAGATATGGATGAGCAGGTTACCATAAGGAAGAGATGGGGTATGACTCAGACTAGCCACTCGACACATATGATTGAGAATAATTGAGACATAATCAACAGAATAGCCATTCATAAGACGATATATAGCTTTAAGAGCATTTTTATTGGAGGCTTCTTTGGAATGGTCTTCTGGGTAAAAGACATGAATGAAGACATAGTGCAGCAATCGGGGTTTTGGGAATCGAACATGGTACGGAGGTGCTTTGTTCTAGTGTTTGTAGTCAGCGATTTTATGAGGGCAACCAAACTAAGCGAGGCAAAGATCTTTGGCTAATTTGCAGGTTAGATTAGAGGGACAGTGTCAATGAATTTGAGGCCAAAACTGGACTCAAGAATAGAGCGTCTTAGAGTAATTGTGACATACTTACGCCAGACAAGTCTCGAGTACAAAACAACAACACCACCACCACCACCACCATCTCCCAGTGTGGGTCCTGCTTTCGCGGGGTCTGGGGAGATCTAGTTGTAGACAACCTTGCCTCTATCGGTATTCCTATCTGTCGAGAGGCTGATTTCAAAAGACCTACAAAAAAGGATTTTGAGAAAATATTATATAGAAGAAAGCTCTTAAGAAAACCTTTAAAGGGAAAAATTAAGGCCATATAGCAATGCTAGCCTAAGATAAATTAAAAGGATATGTTGCTGAAGTTAAGAAACGCAAGAACAGTATAACAGAATAAGGTAACATACCTTAACAAACTGATATACGCAAACGCTGTCTCTTTCCAAAAGGTAGTATTACCTGCATACAAACACGACAAACGAAGAGACCACTACCAGCACTAAGCCACAACTTACAAAAGACAACTACGGGATCGTCTCTCTGCGGTCTAAGATCTTAATCCTATCCCGCCACAGCCTCCTATCCTAAGCCATGTCCTCCGTCAAGCCTACAACTCTCAAGTCCTCTCTAATTACCTCGTCCAAACTCTTCTTTGGTCGACCCCTCCCTCTTTTGCCTTCGGGGATATTGATCATCTCACATCGCCTCACTGGGGCGTCGGCACTCCTCCTTTTCACATGGCCAAACCATCGAAGTCTTGTTTCTCTCAGCTTTTCTTCAATGGGAGCTACTTTAGCTAAGTCCCTGATTACTCTATTCCTAATTCTGTCCATCCTCGTAAAACCACACAACCACCTAATCATCCTCATCTCTGCCACTATCAACCTTTGAGCCTGCATCTTTTTCAGAGGCCAACATTCCGATCCATAGAGAATAGCCGGTCTAACTATCAAACGATAGACTTTGCCTTTCAATCCAGTGGGCACCCTCTTATCACACAGCACTCCTGAGATATACTTCTATTTTTGCCAGTCCACATTTAATCGGTGGTTAATATCTTCGTCAATATCTCCATTCTGCTGAATGATCGAGCCTAAGTACTTCAACTTATTGACCTTAGGTATCGACTTCCCATCCAGGTTGACTTCTCCCCCCGCATCCCCCTTTCCACTGAAACAGCAATGAAGGTATTCTGTTTTCGATCTACTTACCCTAAAACCTCTAACTTCCAGCGTACGCCTCTATCGCTCCAACTTGTCATTAACTCCCTGCCTAGTCTCATCAATAAGAACAATGTCATCTGCAAATAGCATACACCATGGTAACGCATCTTAAATCCCTCTTGTAAGTTCATCCATCACTAGAGTGAAAAGAAAAGGGCTAAAGGTGGAACCCTGATGCAGGCCCATATCGACGACAAAGTCCTTAATGATCCATCCTGGCATCCTAACATTCGTCCTACCTCCCTCATACATATCCTTAATAATTTGAATATACAAGGGTGACACTCCTTTCTTCTCCAAGCATCTCCAAAGCACTTCACGTGGAACTCTATCATAAGTTTTTTTAAGGTCAATGAACACCATATGAAGATCCACCTTTCTATCTCTGTACAAACCCATAAGCCTTCTAAGGAGATAAATCGCCTCTCGAGTACAAAACATCACCTAAATTAAGCAATTCTGAGCAGTTATCTTTAAGCATTTGTCAAAGAACCCAAGTTTTTCGGAGGTAAAAGGGACGTCTAATTTCTCACATACGGATTTGGGTTTGTTGCGAAAAAATTGAAAACATTCTTGACTAGCTAGAGAGGGTAGCTATTCACCTAGAATTGAGTCGAGCAGTTGCATGTGGGGCAGTGGGGGCGGTGGTATGGAGGTCTGACCTTGCTTGTGGTGGAACGAAGGAGGGGATGACTGAAAGAATGGCGACTGGTCAAAGCCATTGCCAGAGGTGGTGGTGTCGAAGATGTTCACAATGGTCGCGATGTGAGGGGTGCATGGGCACTCAGCCAGGCCTATGGCAATTCGACTGGACTGGCGCTTGAGCTGAGCAGGGGTGGCCGGACTCTGAGCTTTGGAGGCTCAATTTGCATGATTGGAGCCTTTCCCACCCCTAGTAGTGGCCATAGGTGACGAGTTAGAGCGAGGGAGTGAATGATGGAATCCAAGGAGGCGATTTATGGGCTAGGGTTTCAAGAGCCCTAACCGAGCAGGTTGTGGGGGTGAGCTGAAGTTTACGAAGTATAGAGGGAAATTAGGAGAGGAGAGAGTGATAATGAGAGTTGGGAAAAGGAGATGAGCTCACAGTGTACCTTGGCAATGGCGGTTGAGCACAAGAGGAGGCAAAAGAGATGGTAGGTTGAAGAAGAAGGGTCATCAGGTTGAAGAAGGAGATAGAGAGGGTTGGGTTTCAGATTAATTGTGGGTTGCTGAAAAAACAAAAAGGTAGTTTAATAATATCACAAGATTCCATATGAAATTTCAAATACAAGATATTGGTAATGTTAGGATACTTTTTGTAACACCCCCAGCCCCTAGGCCAGAAGCGTTACGCTTTCCGAACTTCTTACTTAAATCCTGGGACGAAGTGGGCAGAGTTCCCCCTAAAAACTGACCATTTCCAGGCTAAAAGCCTTACAATAAGTCCCTGTAAATCAACGGAAGCGCAAACATTTGAAATATAGCTCAACGGCCACACGCCGGAGTTCATAACTCAACGAGCCACTCGCTCGGAGTACACCAACCAGATTGATTCATGAATAAAGAAGAAATAGAAGATACAACTCAACGGTTAACAATACCGGAGTATTAAGATTTACATCCCTAAACATAGCTAAATTAAATCAAGAAGACATCTAACTAACTTGATGGTTGGCTCAAGCGGCCATATAGAGCGACCTTTATACCATATGCAATACATGAACTAGAATAATCGTTTACAGACCTTTATAAACTAAAAGTACATTACATGACTTCATTAAACACGTAAGATCCCTTCCAATGAGCACATACGACGCCTTGTAAGCAACAATAGGTTCCTTCTGGGCTTATCTGACTCAACTTCTTCCTGTCAGAAAGAAAATCTGGGGAAAAGGGGAAAGAGTAATGGGATGAGCAACCACACGCTCAGTGAGTGTCCCCCAACCCCCTTAAAACCAAAACCGTTGCAAGCAATACTATCTTTACTAGTCACATACCACGTTTCCATACTTTACTATCATAATAGATATTCATAGAACCTTTATGGAAGGATCACTAAATATAAACTTCACTTCGACCACCCAATCATATTTCTAGGTTCCTCAACGACGGAGTTCTTTACTAGCAAGCAGTTAGGCATGTGAGTATCGAAGGCTAAGTATAAGGATCTTTTCTTTTCATAACATAACTTCCTAATACTCCATTTGAACTACACATGAACCCTCAATCATATGATGTGTATATAAGGTTATCCCTTTTCAAAAATACACTTTTCTTGGCATTTCATTCATATGATATACATATCACACACATAAACACATATCAACGTTCATTCTTTTAGGAAGAGACGCCTTCATTCATAGAATTTTCAACGTGCTATAACTTTCTTTCTCATCTCGTACACTTTAAATCAGACAGATTTGCTATGGATAAGAATGATGCCACATAAGATTGGAATCCACGTTCAACCATACTTAAGAATCATTCATAATGCATCCATTGAAAGCTTTCCTTTAATACACAGGCTAAGAATCCACATTCATCATATTTAAGAACATTTTCTTTAAATCGGCAATGAAACTTTCTTTGCACATTGAAAGCATTTCATAACCTTGAGGTTCTCAATCTTTTGAAAGAGTTTACATTTCGCATTCGTCGTAAAACGACCCTTGTATGCATTTCATATCCATTCCATGCGGCCTCTTTGGGCCCATAAAACATTCTTTTTCTTTAAAACATATAAAATGGCAAAGGCCAATTGCTTTTCTTAACTTAGTACGAAAGTACTTCTGGCATAAGATCATTACAGGGTGCTGATTGGGTGAGAACTATTCTCGACCCCATAGTGAGACCTAACGCTCACGCTTAAGCTCTTACTCCCGGGATGGCTACATATAACATATCGGACCATTACATTAGCCCTCGTCAGGGCCTCTAGGGTTTATCCGGACTTATCCCCTAGGTTAACATTATTACATCATATCATATTGTCCGCAGCACATTATCTTAGCCACTTAAAGCGTATCGGCCATAACGGCTAGTAATTTTCCATTTCAAACAATAAAATCATTCAACGTATAATTCCCATCTCCCTTTTGATAAAAACGTTTTAGGGATTCCTTCCAAACACTATTTGGATAGCTAAAATAGGCCATAGCTCATTACTAGACATGGCTATTATTCATTTAAAACACATGAAAAGTCATTTGCTAAAACATTACCCTCACACCCACATGTTACATTTAAAACACACAAGGAAAAGGGATTACACATATCACATTTAAACACTTCGTAATCATTTCAACAACACAATAAGCCACACATGGCCTCGCAATCCACACGATTGCGGTAATTTCACAACCCGAACTCCCTCCTCACAAGCACCGTACCACAAGACCTCGAACGCTCATGATTCTTTCCTCAAACCATCCAACTACCAACTCGATTCATCGATTTATTAATCACAACATATTATCATATTAGCTTATGAAAAAGGGAGTGAACTTTAGGCCCTTACCTGAGCAACCAACACCATTCAGCGGTGCATTACAACAAGCGTTCATATGGCCACATTTATTCATGAATCGACAATACTTTATTCAATAAATCAAACATAATTTGATTCTAAACATAACCGATACATTTCGAGTAACTTTCCTAAGCATGAATGTGCTAAAAAAAAAGGGTTCGTATTAAAGCTAAACATATTTTAATAGCTTCAAATTTAATTCGTTTACATGCATTAGCTAGGTTAACTCGAATTGAAGCTAAACATGTTTATATAACTTCGAGATTAATTCCTTTAACATGCAATAACTAATCCACTTGATTCGAAACTAAACACATTGCATTAACCTTGAAATTAGCTCATTTCACGCATTGGTTAATTAATTCGAAGGGAAGCTAAGGATGTTAACGCACCTTCGATTTTAATTCTTTTTCATACATTAACTCACTAACTTGAATCGATACTGAACACGTTAAACTAACTTCATTTGTAATCCTTTTTCATGCAGCAACTAATTAACTTGAATCGATGCTAAACATATCAAACAAACTTCGTTTCTAATTCCTTTTCAAACAATAACTCATTAACTCGAATTGAAACTAAATACGCTAAATTCATTTCGATTTTAATTCCGTTTTTAAACAATAATTCTTTAACTCGAATCGAAGCTAAATATGTTAAAATTAACTTCGATTTTGATATCTCAAGCATGATTTACATTCATGGACTCGAATTGATGCTAAACACATTTAATTTACTTCGAATTAACAACTCAGGCATGATTTACGTTTATTGATTCGAATTGAAGCTAAACGCACATAATTCGCATTAATTTACAATCTTAAGCATCCACTAACTACATGCATTCGAATTAATGCTAAACGCATATAATTCACTTCGAATTACAATCTCAGGCATCAATCAACCAAATGAATCGAACCTAAACATGAATAGCTAATTTCTTGACATTTCTAACAAATTTAACAAACCCTAACTTGACATGCAACATCAATCTGCTGAAAATCAATTTCGAAAATAATAATAACTTAGGAGGCGAGAACACCCACCTCGATTTCACGCTAGATACACGCAATTTAGCTTGAATTGAGGCCAAAAATCGAACACCAACAGCCTGCCCTTCGCGCGTGACTCGGCTAGCCCGAACCCCAAAACCCTAACTTGCGTTATGGTCGCGGTTGGGGTTGTCTGGGGTCGAATTCGACCCCCAGATTTAGAGGGGAGGCCGAATCCGGTGTGGGTGACCGGATTCCGGCACGTGGTGGCGGAATTGGGCGTGGCTGATGCGTGGGTTTCAAGTTGGCTCGGTTGTGTGACGTGGGGAAGGAGGATTGGTGGTGTTCGGGTGGTTGGCGACGCAGGGGTGAGGTCGGACGGCTCCTTCTCTCGCCGGCAACACGTGACGGCCGGCGGTGACGCCAGGCCGCGACCGGTGACCCGCGAGAGAGAGAGAGAGAGCGAAGCAGAGAGGGAGGGAGAGCAGAGAGAGAGAGCGAGCGTGCGGGGGGGGAGGGGTGGTCGGGGTCTCTGCCCGACTAAGGTACTTGAACCCCTTTTCTTTTTTTTTTTTTTTTGGGTTGACTCAAATAACATCATTCAACTGAATCCCGATCCCGTACTTGCTAATGGTTAGGCTAAACCCGAACTGAAACGACCTACAATCAACATTTCAGTTTAAACTTTGGGATTCAACCAAGTAAAACGAAAAACGATTTTAAAAACTCGGTTTAGCGTTGATTCAAATATTTTAAAAATAAGTAGCATCAATAATAACGTTAATCAAATAATCGTTCTTTTTTAGTGAAATTAATCGTTAAAAATTTACACGGTTACTAAAAACATGATTTCATAACGTAAAAAGCAAGACAGGCAACTTAACGTAAAAACAACGAAGGTGGGTATTACAATCTTCCCCCCTTAAAAGAATTTCGTCCTCGAAATTCCAAATCTAAGTTCGGTCTTTCTTAAAATGCATGCACACAACTAGGATCTACACGGTAGGTTTCCAGAAGGTTCCATTTTGCAATCACTACTTCTTTCTAAATCAAAAGAAAATATCTTATGGTATCCAGTCTCCTCCTCGCCAACCTCTTCAAGCGTCTACTCACTCTATTTAGGCGCCGAGGGCAAATCGCATTGAAGAGGGGCAAATGAGTTGGCATGGACAACCATATTGAGTTTGCTTTGAAAATGAAACATAGATTTCCAATGGTCTAGACTCAGTTCGCATGGCAAGCAATAATTCTATGCATATGCATCTATAAGTGGGCATCTAAAGGCACGACAATTGAGACAATGACATCTTCAGGTCATACACTAGCGGTCTCATTCTAAAACATGAATTCAAGTTACTATTGGGATCACAATGATTAACATGGAGACTACTATAACACATTTAGAGTAATAGAAATGTCACATAGCACGACATAGTACCATTTAAGCACAATGGAATTGCATGGTATTAGCAATCCAATATTCTTAAGCTTAGGAGTCTCGGGGAGCATGAACGCGTCTAAAACATACATGGCAAGCAATTTACAAAAGGAAAACATATGCACCAACATTCCGATGTCTGTACATCAATCCCAGCTAACTTTTAGGCCCTTTCATTCATGACAACTTATTCAGGACATGTCAGGTTCGCATGAAGGCAATTAACTTAGTCAGGTCCATTCAAAGGCATCAAGATATTGGGTCACCCTGAAGTCAAATCAATTGGTCAGGAAGCTATCACATCACACCTAAGCAGTAAAAACATTGGCATCACGTAGGGTCTACAACAGAGCACTTAAGGATGAAGAATCATAAATGGCATGAACTAGCATGGCATGTCGATAGAAACAACTGAGAAGATAATGCTACGGCAAGAATACGTGCATGCAAACAACGAGTCAAGGGTCATGTCAGGCCGTGTACTATGAAACTTCATTCGTTTGGATAATCAAGTCACCTACCAAACCAAACGCAAGTCAAGCATGGATTGCACATAGGCAAGCAAAGGTGAAGATAGACACCTAAGGTCACCACATCATGCATTAAGTGCGTATGTGTATAGTTGTTCAAACCATATCATGGGATAATAGAACTTGTGGAGTACAAGTAATGACTCAGAGATCGTACAAGCAATGGTTCGCATAGGTTAAACCACTTAATCAATCCAGCCACTACGCAACTAAAGTTCATGATAAGCAACTCCAATGACATGTATTTACTATACCATTCACTCATAAAACATACGGCTGATCATCAATCAACTAGCATTGGTAAGAACTACGGTGCTAATGGTCTTATAGGTATGTGTTGAGGGTCTACAAAGTACACCTATCCCATAGGTGATCATATGGGTCTCACTGTAGTTCGCTTACCTTAGTGGAGATCATTACTATGTACAATTCCAAAGTCTGCTAGGTTCTTCCTCCCTTTCGCTTTCTTGGTGTATTAGGGTTCATCCAAGCCAAAACATCGTCTCTCCAATCAAACATAAGAGGCATAAACCTTAGTTCAAATAGAAGATGAGTAACTCCCTTACAATCATGATTATTCTAGCATACCATTCAATGATGCATTCGGAGATAAACATTTCAAAGCAAAGGTTACAATCACGCAATCACACCATGGTATATGTGCGCAATTAGCAATTTAACCACAACATAAGGACTATACGCTATGCAGTGATTAGCTAACTATGACTACACGAAGCAACAACTCATGTAGGTTGAATTCTTTGGCCAATTAAGTGACATACCCCATAAGAATCAAGTTGAAGAAGCACCACATAGCTTACTTACTTTACCGTTAGTTAATAAACATAAAGTTGGCCCTGCATATCATTCTAAGTGACTATATAAGCTTTCAAGGTCCATGGTTTCAAGTTCACAACTAATATCACGTAAGGGGTCATTTAGAACGACATACAGGATTGCATTTCTCATTTGCAAACTAAGGTCAAGGTATGTCTTGAAACTTGTCAAAATCATTAAAAATTAGCCATCAGCCGACTAACAGGCGTAAGAACGAATCTAAGTGTCAATAACACGTATGGGATATCACTTAGGTCACAATCAACAGAACTCTGCCACAATTACTCATATTGGCATGCACACACACGAAGCTATCACTCAGCCTTCTTAACAATCAAACATTCACGTTAAAAGGTTTATTGTCAAAAAGAAGCTTTTAGTCAAGAGGAGTAATTCTTAGTCGCTTATAACTTGTCATTTACACATCAAGCAACATATGCATCTTGGCAGACAGGCGTCTAATACGTTTAGTTGTGGATAGAAACTTATAACAGTAGCAGAGACTCAAGTGTGATGATAAAGCAAATGCAAGCCTTCAAATGCGGCATTAAAACCTAACCACATAATTAGAAGGGTCTTTCAATGCGAAGCAAACATCTTAATTCACTATTTAGAAAAGTCTCAACTTTCAAAATCTCTAGGTTTTCAAACGAGAAATAGTCCATCTGCCTCTAGCCTATCCCTACCAACCATTAAGTACGTCTACTCACTCCATTACGGGGCCCGAGGAGCAAATCGTACTTCGGGGGCAAAGATGGGCTTAGCTTTAAGACTTTCCAATCATGCAATTCCAAACCGTCAAGGCGTATAAGCAAATAAACAAACAACCTTCGATTGGACTAATACTTAACTCATTCATGAGAAAACAAGTTACTCGACTAACACCCTTAACAATTCGTTCGTTCACTCGATTAGTGAGCTCACTCGAGCAGTACCTAGCTAGCTGAATACACCAAGATTCACATTAAACGCACAATTATAGACCTAGTAAGCATATATCACATCATTATGAACGCGTTCCTATTGGACTATATGAATGCAAGACTCAGGTCGCGGCCTATGGTCGCAGGACCTTTGCCTCTGATACCATCAATGTAACACCCCCAGCCCCTAGGCCAGAAGCGTTACGCTTTCCTAACTTCTTACTTAAATCCTGGGACGAAGTGGGCAGAGTTCCCCCTAAAAACTGACCATTTCCAGGCTAAAAGCCTTACAATAAGTCCCTGTAAATCAACGGAAGCGCAAACATTTGAAACATAGCTCAACGGCCACACGCCGGAGTTCATAACTCAACGAGCCACTCGCTCGGAGCACACCAACCAGATTGATTCATGAATAAAGAAGAAATAGAAGATACAACTCAACGGTTAACAATACTGGAGTATTAAGATTTACATCCCTAAACATAGCTAAATTAAATTAAGAAGACATCTAACTAACTTGATGGTTGGCTCAAGCGGCCATATAGAGCGACCTTTATACCATATGCAATACATGAACTAGAATAATCGTTTACAGACCTTTATAAACTAAAAGTACATTACATGACTTCATTAAACACGTAAGATCCCTTCCAATGAGCACATACGACGCCTTGTAAGCAACAATAGGTTCCTTCTGGGCTTATCTGACTCAACTTCTTCCTGTCAGAAAGAAAATCTGGGGAAAAGGGGAAAGAGTAATGGGATGAGCAACCACACGCTCAGTGAGTGTCCCCCAACCCCCCTTAAAACCAAAACCGTTGCAAGCAATACTATCTTTACTAGTCACATACCACGTTTCCATACTTTACTATCATAATAGATATTCATAGAACCTTTATGGAAGGATCACTAAACATAAACTTCACTTCGACCACCCAATCATATTTCTAGGTTCCTCAACGACGGAGTTCTTTACTAGCAAACAGTTAGGCATGTGAGTATCGAAGGCTAAGTATAAGGATCTTTTCTTTTCATAACATAACTTCCTAATACTCCATTTGAACTACACATGAACCCTCAATCATATGATGTGTATATAAGGTTATCCCTTTTCATAAATACACTTTTCTTGGCATTTCATTCATATGATATACATATCACACACATAAACACATATCAACGTTCATTCTTTTAGGAAGAGACGCCTTCATTCATAGAATTTTCAACGTGCTATAACTTTCTTTCTCATCTCGTACACTTTAAATCAGACAGATTTGCTATGGATAAGAATGATGCCACATAAGATTGGAATCCACGTTCAACCATACTTAAGAATCATTCATAATGCATCCATTGAAAGCTTTCCTTTAATACACAGGCTAAGAATCCACATTCATCATATTTAAGAACATTTTCTTTAAATCGGCAATGAAACTTTCTTTGCACATTGAAAGCATTTCATAACCTTGAGGTTCTCAATCTTTTGAAAGAGTTTACATTTCGCATTCGTCGTAAAACGACCCTTGTATGCATTTCATATTCATTCCATGCGGCCTCTTTGGGCCCATAAAACATTCTTTTTCTTTAAAACATATAAAATGGCAAAGGCCAATTGCTTTTCTTAACTTAGTACGAAAGTACTTCTGGCATAAGATCATTACAGGGTGCTGATTGGGTGAGAACTATTCTCGACCCCATAGTGAGACCTAACGCTCACGCTTAAGCTCTTACTCCCGGGATGGCTACATATAACATATCGGACCATTACATTAGCCCTCGTCAGGGCCTCTAGGGTTTATCCGGACTTATCCCCTAGGTTAACATTACATCATATCATATTGTCCGCAGCACATTATCTTAGCCACTTAAAGCGTATCGGCCATAACGGCTAGTAATTTTCCATTTCAAACAATAAAATCATTCAACGTATAATTCCCATCTCCCTTTTGATAAAAACGTTTTAGGGATTCCTTCCAAACACTATTTGGATAGCTAAAATAGGCCATAGCTCATTACTAGACATGGCTATTATTCATTTAAAACACATGAAAAGTCATTTGCTAAAACATTACCCTCACACCCACATGTTACATTTAAAACACACAAGGAAAAGGGATTACACATATCACATTTAAACACTTCGTAATCATTTCAACAACACAATAAGCCACACATGGCCTCGCAATCCACACGATTGCGGTAATTTCACAACCCGAACTCCCTCCTCACAAGCACCGTACCACAAGACCTCGAACGCTCATGATTCTTTCCTCAAACCATCCAACTACCAACTCGATTCATCGATTTATTAATCACAACATATTATCATATTAGCTTATGAAAAAGGGAGTGAACTTTAGGCCCTTACCTGAGCAACCAACACCATTCAGCGGTGCATTACAACAAGCGTTCATATGGCCACATTTATTCATGAATCGACAATACTTTATTCAATAAATCAAACATAATTTGATTCTAAACATAACCGATACATTTCGAGTAACTTTCCTAAGCATGAATGTGCTAAAAAAAAAGGGTTCGTATTAAAGCTAAACATATTTTAATAGCTTCAAATTTAATTCGTTTACATGCATTAGCTAGGTTAACTCGAATTGAAGCTAAACATGTTTATATAACTTCGAGATTAATTCCTTTAACATGCAATAACTAATCCACTTGATTCGAAACTAAACACATTGCATTAACCTTGAAATTAGCTCATTTCACGCATTGGTTAATTAATTCGAAGGGAAGCTAAGGATGTTAACGCAACTTCGATTTTAATTCTTTTTCATACATTAACTCACTAACTTGAATCGATACTAAACACGTTAAACTAACTTCATTTGTAATCCTTTTTCATGCAGCAACTAATTAACTTGAATCGATGCTAAACATATCAAACAAACTTCGTTTCTAATTCCTTTTCAAACAATAACTCATTAACTCGAATTGAAACTAAATACGCTAAATTCATTTCGATTTTAATTCCGTTTTTAAACAATAATTCTTTAACTCGAATCGAAGCTAAATATGTTAAAATTAACTTCGATTTTGATATCTCAAGCATGATTTACATTCATGGACTCGAATTGATGCTAAACACATTTAATTTACTTCGAATTAACAACTCAGGCATGATTTACGTTTATTGATTCGAATTGAAGCTAAACGCACATAATTCGCATTAATTTACAATCTTAAGCATCCACTAACTATATGCATTCGAATTAATGCTAAACGCATATAATTCACTTCGAATTACAATCTCAGGCATTAATCAACCAAATGAATCGAACCTAAACATGAATAGCTAATTTCTTGACATTTCTAACAAATTTAACAAACCCTAACTTGACATGCAACATCAATCTGCTGAAAATCAATTTCGAAAATAATAATAACTTAGGAGGCGAGAACACCCACCTCGATTTCACGCTAGATACACGCAATTTAGCTTGAATTGAGGCCAAAAATCGAACACCAACAGCCTGCCCTTCGCGCGTGACTCGGCTAGCCCGAACCCCAAAACCCTAACTTGCGTTATGGTCGCGGTTGGGGTTGTCTGGGGTCGAATTCGACCCCCAGATTTAGAGGGGAGGCCGAATCCGGTGTGGGTGACCGGATTCCGGCACGTGGTGGCGGAATTGGGCGTGGCTGATGCGTGGGTTTCAAGTTGGCTCGGTTGTGTGACGTGGGGAAGGAGGATTGGTGGTGTTCGGGTGGTTGGCGACGCAGGGGTGAGGTCGGACGGCTCCTTCTCTCGCCGGCGACACGTGACGGCCGGCGGTGACGCCAGGCCGCGACCGGTGACCCGCGAGAGAGAGAGAGAGAGAGCGAAGCAGAGAGGGAGGGAGAGCAGAGAGAGAGAGCGAGCGTGCGGGGGGGGAGGGGTGGTCGGGGTCTCTGCCCGACTAAGGTACTTGAACCCCTTTTCTTTTTTTCTTTTTTTTTTTGGGTTGACTCAAATAACATCATTCAACTGAATCCCGATCCCGTACTTGCTAATGGTTAGGCTAAACCCGAACTGAAACGACCTACAATCAACATTTCAGTTTAAACTTTGGGATTCAACCAAGTAAAACGAAAAACGATTTTAAAAACTCGGTTTAGCGTTGATTCAAATATTTTAAAAATAAGTAGCATCAATAATAACGTTAATCAAATAATCGTTCTTTTTTTAGTGAAATTAATCGTTAAAAATTTACACGGTTACTAAAAACATGATTTCATAACGTAAAAAGCAAGACAGGCAACTTAACGTAAAAACAACGAAGGTGGGTATTACACTTTTGTAAGATAAGAAAGGTTGAATATACTTTCCAATGCTGCAAGATCCAAAAATTTAAAAATTTGGTATCACAAAAAGATTGTATAACAAATTTTTAGAAAATTTCTCCACATGCCACAAAGAGGAAGGAATCAAATCAAAGTGAAACAACCTTCCTTTAGGGTAACTATTTTATTTTGTTGATGCAAATGATTTATGATCAAGACCTTGAAATGGTAAGTGCAAGCCCTTGATTCAGTTGCACCAAAAAAAACCAGTTTCTGCTACAGTTTAAGGCCTTGAACTGTGTTTTTCATGAGTGAGTAGACAACAAATTTTATTGGCCTATAAGCACTCAAAAGTAGAATGAGTATTGAGACAGGGCTCCCCCTCAAGTTATGTATCAATATTAATCCTTCCAAGTTTTTGACAGATGTAATTGAATTGTTCCTCACTTAGAGGTTTACTGAAAATATCGGCAAGTTGAGAATTTGTTGAAACAAATTCTAAGGATGCATCACCTTTTTCAATGTGATCTCGAATGAAGTCATGATGTACCTCAATGTACTTTGTTCGAGAGTGTTGAACTGGATTTTTTGTGATATTAATGGCATTCGTGCTGTCACAATGGATAGGAACATTTTTGAGATGAATTCCTAACTCACGTAAATGTTACGTAATCCATAAGAGTTGGGTGCAACATGCTCCTGCGGCAGTGTACTCAGCTTCTGTCATTGATAGTGCCATAGAATTTTACTTCTTTGAGTGCTATGAAACAAGTGACTGACCAAGAAATTGGCAAGTGCCCGATGTGGTCTTCCTATCTACCTTATAACTACATAATCGACATCAGAATATCCAATAAGAAAGAAGTCTCCCCCTTTAGGGTATCTAAGTCCGAAATGTTTTGTACACGCCAAGTATCTAAAGGTACGTTTTACAGCGGTAAGATGGGATTCTTTAGGAGATGATTGAAATAAGGTACACAAGCATACACTAAACATAATATTCGGGCAACTAGCAATTAAATACAATAAGGAAACAATCATACCACGATATGTGTTCTCGTTTACTGGCTTACCATCTTGATCTTGATCAATTTTTGCACTTGATGCCATGGGGGTACTAGCATGTTTGGCATTGTCCATTTTGTACTTCTTTAATAACTTACTTACATACTTATCTTGACTTATGAAAATACCTTCTTTGAGTTGTTTGATTTTTTGACCAGGAAGAACATGAGTTCTTCTACTATGCTCATCTCAAATTCTCTACTCATGAGGTTAGAAAATTCCTCACACAGAGAATCATTAGTGGCTCCAAAAAGGATATCATCAACATAAACTTCTATGATAATGAAATCCTGCCCTTTCTTTTTTATAAAAAGTGTTTTGTCAATTTGACCCATGTCTAAAACCATTTTCAAGTAAAAATTTACTCAGATGCTCATACCAAGCTGAAGGAACTTGTTTTAACCTATAAAGGGATTTCTGAAGTTCAAACACATGATTAGGGAGATTGGGATTTTTGAAACCGGAGGGTTGTTCAACATAAACATCTTCTTGTAAGAAACCATTCAAGAAGGTACATTTAACATCCATTTGAAAAAGTTTTAAGCACATGTATGATGCAAATGCTAAGAGAATATGAATGGCTTCTAAGTGAGCTATAGGGTAAAAAGTCTCGTCAAAGTCTATACCATGTTCATGGTTATACCTTTAGCAATTAGTCTAACCTTATTTCTTGTAACATTCCCACTTTCATCTAACTTATTACGAAACATCCATTTTGTTCTAATCACTGGATGGTCTTTGGGTCGAGGAGTAAGGAATCATACTTGCTTTCTTTCAAATTGACCAAGCTTTTCTTACATAGCATTAACCTAGTTTGAATTATCTAAGGCCTCTAAATGATTCTTAGGTTCAATAAGCGATACAAAAGAGGAAAATGCACAAAAATTTCGAAGAAAAGATCTAGTTTTTACACCGGTAGATATATTGGTAAGTAAATTATCTAGTGGATGATATAACTTGTATTTATAGCCTTGTCTCGGTTCATGCACAGCTTCTTCATTTAAAGCACTAGGTGATGGGTCTTCTTCATTTATGGCATGTGATTCGTCACTTGTAGGGGGCATGTCGTTTTCCAGAGTTGAATCTTGATGTGGCTCTTTATACTCCATATTTGACTTGGCTCTTGCTTCTTCTTCCTCCTCATCATCATCATATTGACTTAGCTTTAACTCTTGGAATGAAGAAGAGCATAATCTACCATCATTAGACTCATCAAAAATATTATGAATGCTTTCTTCAATCAGTTTACGCTTATTATAAACACGATGAGCATTACTATACATGGAATATCCAACAAGAATACCGTCATCATTTCCAGCATCAAACTTACCCATTCTCTCTTTTTCATTGTTGTGAATAAAGCATTTACAACCAAATGTACAAAAGTAAGAAATATTTCGTTTTCAACCTTTAAAAAGTTTGTAGGGAGTCTTTTTCAAAATAAGGCGAATTAAACAATGATTCAAAACATAGTTATCGGTGTTAACCACTGCTGCCCAAAAAAATGTTGTCAAACTACTTTGACAAAACATAGTTCTAGCCATATCCTCTAAGGTATGATTTTTTATTTCAACCACACCATTTTGTTAAGCAATTCTAGTGCTGAAAAATTGTGTGAAATATCCAGGTCATTACAAAACATTACGAGTTCTCTTTGATTAAATTCCCTACTATGATCACTGCGAATAGAGGCAATAGGTAAATTCTTGTAAATTTGCAATTGTTTGCAAAATTTTAAAAACTCATAAAATGCTTCATTTTTCTCTTTTAAAAAAGAAACCCAAGTAAAACGAGAATAATCATCTAGAATAATGAATATATAAGAACTTTCTCTGAGGCAACGAACAGGTATTGAACTGCACAAATTCGTGTGAAGCAATTATAATGGACGAGATGTAGTAATGCATTTTTTGGGCTCAATAGAATTACGAACTTGTTTTCCTTTTATACATGCATCACAAATACGTTCTTTTTCAAACTTATAAGAGGGTAAGTTACGTACTAAGTCTAGCTTATATAGCTTTTATATAGTGTGCATGCGAGCATAACCTAGTCTACAATGCCATAACCAAGTTTCATGAAGAGAGTCTTTAAACCATGGTAGTTCATTGGACGAGATGCTATTTAAGTTAATGGCATAGACATTACCTATTCTAGAAGCATATAGAATAGTATTATCGTCATGCACATTTTGTAGAACACAATGAGAGGAGTTGAAGATAACATTATTACCTTTCTCACAATGTCGGGATATGCTCAAGAGATTGAATTTTAATCCTTCAACAAGATATATATTTTCTAAGGATTTAGAGGGATCCTTAATGATCTTACCAATCCATATGATCTTACCAACTTTATTGCCACTAAAGGTGACATTTCTGTGTTTCTTTTTCTTAATTTCAGTAAAGAGGTATTCATTTTCACTTATGTGCCTTGAGCATCTATTATCAAGGTAGTAAAGTTCGTCACTGGCTTTCAAGCATACCTACAAAATAATGGATCAAACCTTTCTAGACCTGACATCTAATTTGGGTCCAATGTAGGTTGTGACCATACTTTGTAGTCTTGTTCCTTTTGGTACCCAAACTTGGATAATTTTGCTATTTGGCTTTCTAAGAGGGCATGAATAAGAAATATGAACTTTCCTTAAACAATACTTGCATACAATGTGAGATTTGTTTTTGGATATCTCATGAACAAAGAAATTTTTGTATGTTTTCTTTTTATTAAAAGGGTTATGTCCAATACCTTCTTTGTTAAAGGATATCTTTTGAGATCCTAATAATTTGTCCAAGTTATCTTGTCCTTTAGAAAACTTCAACACCACCTTTTCAAGTCCTTCATATTTGGATTGAAGCTTTTTCTTTTCATTTTCAAGAGTTTCAATCTTTGAGTGAGATTCGTTGTTTGATTTTTATAAAGCTTCTTTTTCAAAGAACAAATCACAAATTGATTTCTTCAAGGACTTTATCTTGGATAAGTACTCTTGCTCACATCGTATGCATTTAATTAAGGCTTGAGCTAATTTATCATTAGAATATTCAAGAAAGTCAAAGCAATCTACCTCATCCGAGCTTTCATACTCGGTTTTGTCCCCTTGGACATGATCTTCATTTGCCATAAAACATAGGTTTGCCGCTTGCTCTTCTTCATCGTCACTATTGCTTGAGTCACTACCACTCCATGCAGCAATCATTGCTTTCTTGAATTCTTTCTTGGTCTTTTGTTTGCATTTATCACCTTTCTTTTGTAAGATGGGACAATCTTTCATCACATGCCGTGGCAAACTACAACCAAGATAAGGACCAAGATTAGATTCATTTTTATTGTTTAAAGCTTTATCACCTTTAGAGGATTTATCATTCTTCTTCGAGGAGGATCCCTTTTTGTAGAACTTCTTGGGATTGAACTTTTTTGACTTGATAATCTTCTTTGGTTGAGTTTCTTTTTCTTCTTCATCTTTTTTAACATGAACTTTATGCGTGAGAAGTTTCCTGATTAGATTATCCAATGCGAGCGTCTTGAGGTTTTGAGCTTCTTCAATTGCGGTGACGTTGGGACCCCTTTTGTTTTTGGGAGGACATCGAAGGATTTTTCTAACCATTTCCTTATTAGTGTAGGTCTTGCCAAGTCATTTGAGGTCATTGGTGATGTCCATGAATCTTATGAACATCTCCTTGATAGTTTCATCGGGTTGCATTTTGAATAATTCATATTGATAGACAAACATATTAGCCTTTGTTTCTCTGACTTGACTCGTCCCTTCATATGTTACCATTAGCTTGTTCTAAATTTCTTTAGCTGATTCACATGCACAAATACGATTGTATTTGTTAGCATCTAATCCACAATATAGGATATGCAGAGCCTTACAATTTTTTGAAACTCTTACAAAGCCTTCTTGGGTGTATTGATCTTTGGTTTTCATGACAGACTTTCCATCGATCATAGTCTTTGGAATGTATGGACCTTTGATCATAATGTTCCACAATTCATAATCTTCAATCTTGATGAACATCTACATTAAATTTTTCCAATAAAAAATGTTAGTGCCCCTAAACAAAGGAGGTTTAATAGTAGAGCAACCTTCATCATAGTAGCCTTCTCCGGCAGTGGCCATGATCGTTGACCACTTGATGGTAAAGTCAAAGTGCAATGCGTCTAACTCTGATACCAAATAAAAATCTAAAAGCTATTCAATCACCCTACAGGGGGTGAATACAGTGATGATCAATATCATAAATTCATCAAAATAAAGAGCTGTAACACCCAGAGTGTGGCTTAAAAGGATCAAAGTGACTACTCATATCACCAAAGGTGTACCTTTATTTTTGAGAAGCTCACTCTTAAGAACTTCACAGTTAAGTGCACTTACTATGGGAGCAATCTTGGGATAGGTAACCTCCTGAAAAGTTTCTGATGCAGCGTGTAAGCGAGGACGAAGCACGCCGAAAAGACTTGTCGTGATTTGTGGGGCCAGTCGGCGAGTTTTTAAGCCATTCCCGATAACTACCTGTGGCTTGGGAGGGGCCTAGGGTGCTACAAGAGCAGAAAGGTAAAGTTGGACAAAACACAAGAATTGTAAACAAGATTAGCCTCAACCGGATTTAGCCCTCGCCTAGAGTTGACTAACTCTAGGATTAGCCCAATTTTATTAAGAGGGATAGTTACAACTCTAGAGTACACCTTACTCTAAGTTCCAAGTCACAAGTTGACGCCTTCAACTAGGCTTGGTAGAGTATACCCTTCAACACTATAATCCCAACCAATTACAAATTTGAACAATACAACTTAATTGAAAAAGTAATAAATGAAGGCTAAATGTACGGGAGTGAGTATTGTAGTTCTCTGCTCATTCTCTTGTTCACTTTTAGCTGCAAATTCCTCTCAATTTATAGCCAAGAGGTGTTGGAGAGGTTGAAAGAATACTTAGAAAGTGACCACTGCATCAATCAAAGAAAGTTGATCTTCCATATCATTTCAAGGCCTTGAACCTAATCTTTCAAGCCTTTGAAATTCACAGCCTTGCTTAACATTTATCTTTTGATTTCTAATGGCTACTTACCTTATTTTTAGTTGAAGATATTTGCTGAAAGAATCATCCAGAAGCTGATTTATAATATCAAAAGATAATATCATAATTTAAGCAAATCTTGACATTTGATAAATATGGCATCATAATCCCACACTATTAGCAATTACAAGCTAATTACTCAAGATGTCAAGGCAATTAACATAATATAATAAATATAATTAGTACACCCCCTGGGCAAAAGAAAGAGTGGCATCTACCTAAGATTATATGGCTCACACGTCACGATAAGCATAATGTCTTACCATACCCTAATAGTTTAATTAAGCCACAAGTAAACAAAGAACTTTCCTTAGCCAAGCTATACATTGTTCGTCAATTTCTCATAGGTCAATGGTGTATGTATGTATATATATATATATATATAT
>JAKOGI010001961.1:0-22500 GCA_029747015.1 Carnegiea gigantea
AAAATCTCGAGTATCGGCACGGGGAGCCCATGCTGCACAGATACGGGCGTGCCAAGACGAAGAGCCGAAGACGAGCGGGACAGAAAACTGGCACGGGGGTGCCGTGCCATATGGCACGGCCGTGCCATGTGACACAGGGTGACCGTGCCACGGGGCACGGTCGTGCCACGTGTCTTTTCGCCGCCTCTTTCGGATGCGGCTAGGGTTTCTGTCTTCAAGGAGGACTCCTCTGCGGCGGCTAGGGTTTTTTCCAAAAAGGGGAAAACCCTATTCTTCAGGCCCTATAAAAGGAGGGTCAAGCCTAGGATTCAAAACACTCCAGTATAGAAAACACATTGAGAGAGTGAGGTTATTTGTGAGAGAATTCAATTGAGAGTATTGTAATTCTGCTCTTAATCACTGAAGTGATTGTGGTGTACTACTCTGCTCATAGTGAAATTCATCGGTGTGCTGTCGCCGTCCGTGGTTTTTCCCACATTGGGTTTCCACGTAAAAATTCCCTGTGTCCTTTATTCTTGTTTTTCATTGTTGCGTTGTGTTCTTGGTTGAATTCTATTGCATTGTCACATCCTGTTATCCCCTTTATTTCCTAACAAGTGGTATCAGAGCGAGGTTGTAGGGTGTCTTCAATCATGAAGGTGGACATACAGAAATTCGACGGGGAGATTAGCTTTAATCTCTGGAAGGTGCAGATGAGGGCGGTCCTCATCCAGCACGGGCTGTGGAAGGTCCTGCAGGGGCCTCACGTTAAACCCGCAGGCACAACGGATGAAAAGTGGGCTGAGGATCAGCAGAAAAAGGCGTGGGAAGTTGACAAATGAGGAATGGGAGGAACTGGAGCTGAAGGCAGTTTCAGCCATACAACTATGTCTGGCACCTCACGTGCTCCGCGAGATTCTTGATAAGGTAACTGCTGTTGACCTTTGGGCTAGGCTAGAAGAACTATATATGACAAAGAGTCTAGCTAATAAGATCAGGCTAAAAGAAAGGTTGTACACCTGTCGTATGGCTGAAGGTACGCCTGTCCAGAAACATCTGAATGATTTCAATTCAATTCTAGTTGATTTGGAAAGTCTGGATGTAAAAATTGATGATGAGGATAAAGCCATCTTGCTTGTTGTCTCACTACCCCCTTCATATAAACACTTTAAAGAAATCATGCTGTATAGTAACACAGATACTATATCGTTTGAGGATGTCAAGGCTAACCTTCTTTCAAAAGAAAAGTTTGACCATGACATTCATACTGACCAGGGTGAAGGGTTGGCAGTTAGGGGTAGGACAACTGAGAAGAAGGGAAACGGTAATAGGAAGAGCCGTTCTAAATCGAGAAATCCTCATGCTAATAAAACCTGCCACTTTTGCAAAAAATTGGGTCACATAAAGGCTAATTGTTGGAAGTTAAAGAACAAGACTGAAGAAAAGGGTAAAACTGCTACTGCTGACTGTGTGGTAGAGTCTGAGTCAGATGGGGATGTACTGCTTGCTACTTCTTTAACTACCACCTCTGGGAGAGGAGTGAATGATAATTGGGTTTTAGATTCTGGTTGCACGTTCCACATGTGTCCTCGTAGGGACTGGTTTATAACTTATGAACCTGTGGAGTCTGGGGTTGTACTTATAGGCAACGATGCTGAATGCAAGGTTGCAGGGATAGGTACAGTTCAGATTAAAACCCATGATGGCACTATTAGAACCTTGTCTAAAGTGCGTCACATTCCTGATATGACTCGTTGCTTGATCTCTTTGGGTACTCTTGAGTCTAATGGTTGCAGAATCATCATGGAGAATGGAGCTCTAAAGGTGGCTAAAGGAGCCATGGTGATGATGAAGGGACTGAGGCAGGGCAGTCTCTACATCCTGAAAGGAGCCACAGTTACAGGAGTAGCTGCGGTAAGTACAGCAGATGAGACAATGTTATGGCACATGAGGCTGGGCCATATGAGTGAGAAAGGGATGACCATTCTGGGTAAGAAAGGTTGTCTTGGTAACACAAGTACGGGTAAGTTGGATTTTTGTGATCACTGTGTATTTGGGAAACAGAAAAGGGTAAGTTTCTCAAAGGCTAGTCACCGTACTCAGGGGGTCCTGGACTACATCCATTCTGATTTGTGGGGTCCCTCTAAGGTACCTTCGATGGGAGGTAAGCGTTACATGTTAACATTTGTTGATGATTTCTCACGAAAAATTTGGGTGTATTTCTTGAGACGGAAAAACGAGACATTCTCAATGTTCAAGAAATTCAAGGCTCTGGTTGAGAACCAGACTGGCAAAAGGATCAAGAAACTCAGGACTGATAATGGCCTGGAGTTTGTTGAATCTGAGTTTGAAGAGTTCTGCACCGCAAACGGCATAGCCAGGCATAAAACCTTGGTCGGGAAACCACAACAGAATGGGGTCGCAGAACGAATTAACAGGACATTGTTAGAGAGAGCAAGGTGTTTGCTTTCAACTGCTGGGCTTTGGGATCGCAAAGCGTTTTGGGCTGAGGCCATTTCTACGGCCTGCTACCTGGTGAATCGATCACCACACTCCTCCATTGAGTTTCAGATTCCAGAAGAAGTATGGTCAGGTAATCCTGTTGACTACTCTAATCTCAGGGTATTTGGGTGTCCTGTGTATGCTCATGTAAATGAGGGCAAACTAGCACCTAGAGCAGTTAAATGTATGTTTTTGGGGTATGCTAGTGAATCTAAGGGATATCGTATGTGGTGCCCTGATTCTAAGAAAGTAATACAAAGTAGGGATGTTACTTTCAATGAGTCTGATATATTATCTTCTAGAAAGAATGCTGCTGTTCCTTCTACTGATGCAGGAACTCAGCAAGACACCAACATGGAGGTGGAGCTGGAGACTGCTGCAGCTCAAGGTGGAGCTATGAGGGAAGTCCAGGTCACTGAGCATGGGGCTATCAGCACTAATCAACCTCAGGAGGAGGTTGAGCACTCTATAGCACGTGATCGTCCTCGCAGGGAGATCAGGAGACCGGCCCGGTACAACGATGATGAAGGGCTGATAGCATTTGCACTTTCACTTGCAGAGGAAGTGTCTGAAGGAACTGAGCCTTCAAATTATACTGAAGCCATCACCTGCCCAAGTTCACCCAATTGGGTTCTGGCTATGCAAGAAGAAATGGAAAGTCTGCAGAAAAATGGGACTTGGGAGTTATGTAACCTGCCTAAAGGCCGACGGGCCTTAACTGCCAAATGGATATACAAGAAGAAGGAGGGCATCCTGGGGTAGAGGATGCAAGGTGGAAAGCAAGGTTGGTTGTTCGTGGTTGCAACCAACGGGAAGGTATAGACTACAATGAGGTTTTCTCTCCTGTAGTCAGACACACCTCTATTCGATTATTGTTATCCATTGTGATATTGTTTAACTTGGAGTTGGAACAGCTTGATGTAAAACAGCCTTCCTGCATGGTGAGCTGGAAGAGGAGATATATATGAAGCAACCTGAAGGGTTTGCTGTTCCTGATCAGGAACACATGGTATGTAAGTTGAAAAAGTCCTTGTATGGACTCAAGCAGGCTCCTAGGCAGTGGTATAAACGTTTTGACACGTTTATGATTGGTAATGGTTACATACGTAGTAGATATGATAATTGTGTATACTTTAGACAATATGGTGATGGGTCCTTTATATATCTACTACTGTATGTTGATGACATGCTAATTGCATCTAAAGATAAAACCCTGATTAGCATGCTAAATCTCAGCTCAGTAAGGAATTCGAAATGAAAGACTTAGGTGCAGCTAAAAGGATACTGGGCATGGAGATTCACAGGGATCGAAAGGAGGGAAAATTATACTTGTCTCAAGAAAAATATCTTGAGAAGGTATTAAGCAAGTTCAAAATGAGAGACTGCAAGGCAGTGTCTACCCCTCTTGCTGCACATTTTAAACTGTCTGCGGAATGCTGTCCGCAAACAGAAGAGGACATCGGTAGAATGTCCAACGTACCATACTCCAGTGCTGTAGGGAGTTTGATGTATGCCATGGTCTGTACCAGACCAGACTTATCACATGCTGTGAGTGTGGTAAGTAGATATATGCATAATCCTGGAAAGGATCACTGGGAGGGTGTAAAATGGATCCTGCGGTATGTAAAGGGAACTGTGGGAAAAGGGCTGGTATTTGATAGAAACAAGGTTGCTACATCTGATGTAGTAGGGTATGTTGATTCTGACTATGCTGGTGATTTGGATAGGAGGAGGTCCATATCTGGGTCCATCTTTACTATGTGTGGGGGCGCTATCTCTTGGAAAGCGTCTTTACAATCTATTGCAGCTCTGTCCACAACAGAAACTGAGTATATTGCTGCCACTGAAGGGGTGAAGGAAGCTACCTGGCTAAAGGGACTGGTAATGGAGCTTGGAATACCACAATCTGCTACTGTGGTATATTCTGATAGTCAGAGTGCCATACATCTGACAAAGAATGATGCCTTCCACTCGAAGACAAAGCATATCAGCGTCAAATATCATTATGTACGAGACACAGTTGCTGCAGGAGAAATAATGATGAAGAAAGTTCACACCTCCGAGAATCCCGCTGACATGCTTACAAAGCCACTACCTACAGCCAAGTTCGAGCATTGCTTGGACTTAGTGGGAGTTCACAGCTGCTGAGGGCCCTGCGGGGCATAGCCCCATAGGGGGCATCACCCTTAGGGGTGAGACGACGGCGACGGAAAGTTGAAGATTGGAGATTTTGGTCCAAAGTGGAGATTGTTGGGTTTTATGGCCCAAAATCTCGAGTATCGGCACGGGGAGCCCATGCTGCACAGACACGGGCGTGCCAAGACGAAGAGCCGAAGACGAGCGGGACAGAAAACTGGCACGGGGGTGCCGTGCCATATGGCACGGCCGTGCCATGTGACACGGGGTGACCGTGCCACGGGGCACGGTCGTGCCACGTGTCTTTTCGCCGCCTCTTTCGGATGCGGCTAGGGTTTCTGTCTTCAAGGAGGACTCCTCTGCGGCGGCTAGGGTTTTTCCAAAAAGGGGAAAAACCCTATTCTTCAGGCCCTATAAAAGGAGGGTCAAGCCTAGGATTCAAAACACTCCAGTATAGAAAACACATTGAGAGAGTGAGGTTATTTGTGAGAGAATTCAATTGAGAGTATTGTAATTCTGCTCTTAATCACTGAAGTGATTGTGGTGTACCACTCTGCTCATAGTGAAATTTGTCGGTGTGCTGTCGCCGTCCGTGGTTTTTTCCCACATTGGGTTTCCACGTAAAAATTCTCTGTGTCCTTTATTCTTGTTTTTCATTGTTGCGTTGTGTTCTTGGTTGAATTCTGTTGCATTGTCACATCCTATTATTTCCTTTATTCCTAACAGTATATATATATGTATATATATATATATGTATATATATACATGTATATATATATGTATGTATACATATTTATTTATCTATATATATGTATACATACATACATACACATATATATATATATATGTACACACACATATATATATATGTATACACAAATATATATATGCACACACACACACTTACATATATATATATATATATATTTATATATATATATATATATATGTGTGTGTGTGTGTGTGTGTGTGTGTGTGTGTGTGTGTGTGTATATCGCATGTGTATGTGTAAAAGAAAGTATATGAGAATCTGTGGCTAAATAACAAAAATTGCAGGTTTGGTTTCTCCTACCGAATCTCAAAACCTAAAATATTCTTGGATTATACATGGACCTACCCAGCTTGGCAGCCCTAGGGTTTAACTTGTTCACGGTTCAACTCAGGTTTGATTTGGCAAAAGCTCGACTCGACTCGGCTCTAGCTCGGCTGGGCTGGAACAAGCCAAGTCCCATCCTTGGGTCGTTAGGCTCGATTCAGCACATGCGTTCGTTAATTGTTTGGGAAGCAAATTCTACCATGTGCATGGTTGTAATTATAATTTAGATATTGACGTGTTAAATTATGTTATTGATTTGTTGTTGTTTAAAGTCACACATCATAATTCTTTAAGGTTCAAATATATTTTTAATAATCATGCGAATATTTGAATCATACTGGGAAAAATTTATAGTATGTCAAGGCTCGGCTAAGCTCGGGCTTGGCTTGATCAAACCTGGATCGATCAAAGTTTGGCTCAAATTCGACTTGACCAACCTTAGCTCGTGTTCGGGCTCTGCTCAGTTATTTAACGAGACAAGCCAATCCTCGACAAGCTCGAGGTCGACTCAGCTTGAATGCGCAATAAATGTTACAAAAGAAAAGTAAATTAAATTAAGTTATTATAATTAATACGTATTGAATGAAAGTGTTTTTTTGGGCCTCCACAAGATTATTGTAACATATTAATGACATGAAAATTAGAGTGTACAACATTTCTAAAATATTCCAATCAGTAATTAGAGTTCCACTAAAAAGTTTGTTACGTTACCCAAAAAAAGAAATAGAATTACGACTATCATATATATATATATATATATATATATATATCTATATATATATATATATATATATATATATATATATATATATATATATATATATCACACATACATATGTCTGTGTGTATAGATGTATGTATACATACACACAGATATATTTATATGCATGTATCATCAATAATTTTTAAAATTAATGTATTATATGACTGAGTTATGTATTATACGGGCATTGTATGTAGCTGCGATAAAAAGTTTCAAACTCTATTTAATTCTATTTGGCAAACTACTAAGACTTGGTAACTCCTAATCTAATACCAAATCAAGTTTTTAAATTACTCTTTTATCAAAACTAATAGGAAAGGTTATAAAATAATAGTATTATTAACACGTATATGCCATTTAATATACTTTTGCAACCATGTTATTCAACATAAGATGGAGAAATTATTCACAACCAAAAATACATACCAAAAATGTGATAGTAAAATTTTTATAGGTTTTTATTAATCATAGTCTATTAAATGATATCATTTAAAACGACTGAAGTCATATTTAGATTGTCAGAACTAATACATAATTAAAAACACATTAATCATATATAAAAGAAAAAAATAGTAGGAAATCAGAAGAAATGGAAAGATATTATGACCAATAATCAAAATTTTGATGAATTGTCTTTGTTATATATTATATTTTATCAAGACACTTAAAAAGGGTGACAAAAATATATATACAAGGAAATCAAATTTTCATTGTTATTGATATATAAAAAATTTCAATAATTTTCAAAATTAATTTTCACATTACTAATCTATACATTATATAGTGATCAAAAGTAGGTATGATACAAAATTTTAAACTTTGTTTAATTTTATTTGACAAGCTATCAAAGGTTGGTAACTTTTTCAAATACTAATCGTCTAAACTTTAAAAATTTTGTTCATCAAATTTAATACTAAAGATAATAAAATAATGACATGATCAACAAGTTCTGTAATTTTTAGTTTGGTTTTAAATTGATTTTATTTCACTTTAAAATTTGATGCAATGATTTTTGTTAATTTGCATATCCTAACAACTTTATCTAAGTTTAACAAACTATTAAAAATTAAAAGAGCCTCAAAAATTCTCGTATTTACACCAATAGATATATTATTTATTATAATTTGCACATATAAGTATTGTAGTAATTATACAAAAAGGGGGGGGGGGGAAGCTCAAGATGTGCTCGTGTATTGCACGTGTGGAAAAATACAAATATTATTGTTTAAAATTGTTTTAGGGCTCAAGCCCCTCTTTTTAGCCCCAAAAAAAAGTTTAAAATTTAAAATGCAAGCTAAAAAAAGCTCAAACATTCATGGTATTTAGAATATTAATAACAATTACGATTTTACAAATCTCCATATTAAAGCTCTTATTTGAAATGCTTTGACTATAGCCTAAAAAAAAAATTGTAATCATTGAGTAATGGTTCTACTTTATTTGAGACATTCACCCAAAACTTAATTATTTGAATCTCTTAGGTTACTTTTTGATTGGACAGCTATTACTGTATAAATATGATATAAAAGGACAATTAAAATTACAACTCATGCAAAAAACAACTATTTTCATTATATTTTAGATTTTATTCCTCTATTGCGTTGTTGAAGTTTAATTTTATGTTAATTTACATTCGATTAGTCTTAATCATCTATCTCTTTATTTAGATTGACTATCTTATTTCGATGTATAGGATTTTTGAATTATCTCAACTTTCTAAGCGAGATTTGCATCCCGGCCTGCTAAAAGGGACTACTATAGAATAATTTCAATTTATCACATTATAGTTCTCCAAGGATAATTTCAAGAAAATCAAACCATTATTGCAAAGACTTGGACCTTGTTCGGCAAAATTAGCAGTTCAAGTAGCGGATAGCGGTTCAGGTAGCGGATAGCGCTTCAGGCAGCGGATAGCGTTTCTAATTTAGCTGTTAGCGGATAGCTGTTTAAATGAACAGTTGAAATAAATGTATTCGGTAAATTTAGCTGTTGGGTTAGCGGATTATTGTAAATTGACATAAAAGGATATAGATAATTTCTAAATATAAAATTTCGTAAGGATATTTTTTGGCAAAAAAATATGAAACTCTACTTTTAAATGCCAAACGTTAATACTATTAGCTTTTCAGAAACGCTGCTTAAAACGCTACTTGAAACGCTAGTCAAAACAATATGTTACCGAACACTAAAAATTACTTGATGAGTGTATTGACTTAGTTAAAACGCTAAACGCTACTCAAAACGCTGTTGCCGAACACGCCCGAGTACTCAGCTTTCAAGTGGAAGATTAGGAGCTCAAATCCTGCTACTTGTAAAAATTTGCTTATTGATTCCCCTTACAAGTGAATAGCTTACCCATATTTTTTAAAATATTAAAAAAAAACCTGGAACTTGTTCTTAATAATTCACTCCCTTTATTGAGAAATTAATTCTTGTGATGGAATGTATAGGAGTTTCTGAATGCCGAAGTCATGAAAGGCGGCATTTTGTCCTGGATTTTTGTGACCTGATCTCAACTAATCCCTCAACTAATGCAACGAATTACAGTAAAACTAAGTCAACCGAGTCAAGTGGTGCTATCATATTGCCAATCATTGTTCTTTTCACTTTTTGATCACAAAATATCAAATTCACGAAATTTTTGAAAGTGGATATCCAAATCAGCCCATAATGAAGTAATGTAGAATACATACTAGGTTTGCTTTAATCTAGATACTCCACAATAAAGAACCCAAAAAGAGAACCATATTTTTACTTGGCTTGCATTTGGTCCTAGAATTTGTTTCTAGAATGTGTGGAAAACATACAGTCAGCATGATTTCAACATGCACGGATATAGTTATAGGTTACTTGCTAATCATTAAATGCTTCTAGATGGTCTTTCAACCACTGTCGACTATAGCTCAAGGTAATCTAGAAACATATAAATAACCGAAAACAAGGAGGATGACAAAACTAAGTTGACCTTGCATCTTTCGACTAGATTCCTTAAAATATGTATTTGCAGTTTTATTTAAAAAAATCGACTATGCGATCTTATAGAAAAACATAATTCGACTTCACGTGAGTACGAAATAACGTAACTAGTTCAAATACATTAATATCTTTTATTATGTTGTCAGAATAGTTTTTAAGTGTAAGCATTTTGCCTTGAACACGATATAAAATGAGATAACATTAATTGTTAAATATGTTGTTATTAGAAATAAAATATATTTGTGTTAGACATTTATTTTTCCTTTTGGTAATGTGTGTACCTTGTTCTCCAAGTTAGAGAACTTTTTGGTCGGTTTAGGATTTATGCTCAATGTATATATATGATGCATATAATAGCCCCTAGAGGGAATTAGTGAAACACAAAATCTACACTACAGATCATAGAGTTGTGATTCATGTTCTTCTTCTTCCTTTGAGGTTTTCATGTGTATCAGATCCATAGTGGGGGTAAGAAATTTGTGATTGAAAATCAATAACCCTACTCCCTACATCCTTAGAAGGGCTAGGAATAGCCATCGTGTCAGTAATATTCAATGGAAAAACTATGATCTATGGCAAAAAATGGTGAGAACGGATTTGAAAGCAAACAACAAATTAGGTTTCATAAAGGGAGCCCTAGCAAATCCAGAGCTAAAGGAAGGAGATGACCCAAGTGAATTGAATACTTGGGAGATGGTCAACTTCATGATTTACTCATGGATTGTCAATGTTATTAATCCAAAGCTCCATATTAGTGTAGTCTATGCTGCGACAACTCAACTTATGTGGGAAAATTTGTCGAAAAGATACGTTGTGGCAAACACTCCTAAGTTACATCAGTAGAAGACCGATCTTGCTTCATGTATGTAGGGTGGGCCTCAGTAGAGTTCTACTCAAAACTAATGGGAATGTGGAGTGAATTGGAGAATTATACCAAGATGCCTCATCTTACATTTGGGAAGTGTGAATGTGGAGTAGGAGACAAGATTGTGAGGATGATGGACGAAGAAAAAACCCATCAATTTTTCACGGGTTTGAATGATGAAACTTTTTCAACAATTCGCAGTCAAGTCCTTGCATTTGATCCCCTGCCACCGCTTGAGATTATCTACAATATCATACTGCAAGAAGAAAATCATAAGAAAGATAAAATCGGAGAGATCATTGTTATGAAAATATGATGGCATTCATGGAAAAGGAGCAATTGGTGATGATGGAGATGCCAACGTGCTAGCATTGTGGGCGTTATGGTCATGAAGAGGCAGGCGGCTATGAGGTCATCGGATATGCACAGGGCTAAAGCAGTTGCGGCCATGGGCATAGAGGTCATGGCAACACGACAAACCGAGGTGGTAGAGGAAATAACACCAAATGAAGAAGGGTTGGGCATGAAATAGTCAACATAGCACAAGCCCAGACAGAGACTGTAGTAGGTCCCAGTCACGCAGCATAAGCTAGCCAAGTTGTCATTCCTAGTTTGAGTTCCGAGCAAGTACAGAGGCTTCTAAGTATCATCGAGACACCCAAGGCTGGTTATGAGAAGCTATTAGATAAAAATTTTTAGATATTTGATAGCGAAACTGATAATTCATATTTTATATATAATTTTCTCCTTCATTTTACCTACTTTTAAGTCTTTGAAATATATTTTTATGAGTAAATAATGCATATTTTATGTAATTGTTAGGTAAAAAAATAAAGTAGAAGAATTTGGATAAAGATGATCAATTCTACTCAGATCTGCCACAAGTGCAAAGCAAGCCCAAAAGAAAAGAAAGAAAGAAGAAACAAAGGTCCTAGTTCGGCCCAATTCAGCCGCTCCAGCAGCTCCAGCTTACAATTCCCCTCACTTCATCTTTTCCTCCGTCTGGGCCTCAGCTTAGCGGCCCATCAGACGCCTCCTCCCTCATGCTCTCCTCTTCTCTCAGCAGCTCAAACACCTCATCAGCAGCCCAGCACTCCAAAGCAACCAAGATTTGATTTTTGTGAGCAACCCCCAAGTGACCTAGTCAAACCAATTAAGCAAATTAATATTATACTTATGACTAGTCATAACCATGCATGTAACATCCCAAATTAATTGGAATTAATTTCCATTAATTTTGGGGTATCCTAAGGTGTGGATTTTCCACTATAAAAGGGGCCAAGTTGAGGGAAAAAGACACACACACACACACACATTCATCCACTCTCTTGCTCAAGTATCTTCTTATTCTTCCATCTTTCATTTTTCTAGAGAGAATCTTTGTAAGACAAGATCATTTGGGTTGAGGGGTTAAGAAGAAAATAAGCTTCGCTAGCTATTTTTCTCTTCTCTTCTCATCTCATTTGTGAGTCAAATTTGAGAGGTTATGAAGTTTTATAATTTTGTATAATTGAGTATAAGGTTTGGATATAGGAAGTGAAATATATCAATTCCAATGGTGTTTTCACTAACTATGGCCTGCTAAACTACTCATTCTAGGATTAGGATGGATCCTTGGTAATAATATTATTTTGCTAATTTCTTATGGGGTTATTTTTGTCTCTTTTGCATAATCTTGAGTTTACATTTGATCATCATCTACTCATGCATTTTAATACTAATGTTTAATCATGTTGATGACACTAGTTTAATTTGCTATCTAAAATGAATATTAGACCTCGTAAGCTAATATGATGATTATGTAATTGGGCTTAAAATTATAATTGTTTAAATTGAATAATTTATGCTAGAAATTAGATGAGTTATGTCTAAAAAGAATAATTCATGCTAAACCACTAGATAAATTATGTCACTTTATAATTGTAATCATCTTTTTTAAATTTTTGGCCTAATGCTTGTAGATTAGGTTGAACAAGAGACAAATTAAATCCCCATTTGAATTAGTAAATCAATATTAGCATCAGAGGTGAAATCCAAAGTCCTAAATTTTTTTCTTCTTCTATTGATTTCTCTCTAATCTCTTGACTTGTTTACTCTTATTTTGCTCCTTAATCCATTTTGATAATTGAACTCATAAATTAAATTATTCTTTATAATCGGAAATACCAAGTCTAAAATCACTATTGTTCCTCGTGGGATCGACACCCCTATACTCGCTTGTCTACAATTAACCTTGTACACTTACAAGTAAAAAGGGTTTTAAAAGTAGAACATAAAATCCACACCAAGTTTTTGGCGCCGTTGTCGGGGAATGAATAGTGATTTTTGAATTTTCTTTTCCTTTTATTCTTTTTATTTTTATCTCTATTTTTCCCCTTCCCCGCTAATCTAACAATTTTATTTATTCTCCACCCTTTCCCTTTTATTTTGTTTCATTCCCCCATCCCTCCTAATCTAACCATTTTATTTTTGTTATTCCCTCCCCCATCTAATCTAACTATTTTCCTTCCCCCTTTAATCTAATATAATCTAACTCTTTTATTTATTTATTTTTATTTATTGTACTTAATCTAACAATCCCCTTCCCTTTTATTTCCTTTGTTCTTTTATTTTATTTTATTTTATTTATTTCTTTTATCTTGTTTTTTTTCCCTTTTCCCCCTTCCCTTTTATCTTTCTTTTATTTTTATTTTCTTTTTATTTTTCTCTTCTTATCTCTCTCTTCTCTTTTCTTCTTATTTTTGTTTGGTGATTATTGTGGAGATTTCATTCTTTTCTTTTTGTTGTTTGTTGGTATATGCTTGGTAGACGTTCTTTGTGCGTAGATCTTGAACCATATAATCCTGAAATTGAACGCTCTCTGTGTGAGATAAAAGCTAAGAAATCAGAATCTAAGAACAAAATGGCTGAAGAATAACCAACCCCACCACCTAAGTAACTTAAGGAATATTTCACTCCCGCTACTTATGACTCACCAATAAGAACCCGTATGTCCACTGTTACAATGCTATTTGAGATTAAACATTCTCTTATCCAAATGCTTCCGTCGTTTTATAGGCTAGAGTCTGAAAATCCTTTCAAGCATGTTGATGCATTCTTAGAGATTTGCTCTACTGTATTTTTAAATAATATCTCTGATGATGCTCTTCGTTTGCGGCTTTTTCCTTTTTCTTTAAAAGATAAAGTTAACGCTTGGCTGGACACTAAGACCAATATCACCACTTGGGATCAATTGCAAAAGGAATTCTTGAAAAAAATTTTCTCCATTGGTAAACTGACTGCCTTAAGACGTGCTATAACCACCTTCTCACAGAATAAAAATGAGCAATTGCATGAAAGTTGGGAACGGTTTAAAGAATTGTTTCGATGTTGTCCTCATCATGAGGTACCTATGTGGCAACTTGTCCAGAGTTTTTACTCTGGCTTAGATGAGCATAATAGGTAGATGGTTGATGCCTCATGTGGTGGTAGTTTTTTGTACAAAACTCCTGAAGAAGCTTGGGAATTATTTGAACATTTGAGTGAAAATTCCCACCTGCATGCTACTTCCTCACATTCTGATTTGCCTAGGCAATTAGGAAGTAAAGGGGGGTTTATGAGGTTTTACATTCGATTGACCTTTCTAGTAAAGTTGATGCTTTAGCTAAAAAATTTGATCAATTGTTGTGTATGAATAAAATATCTAATGCCCCTAATATGCAAGATGTTTGTTCGATTTGTGCTAGTCCCATGCACGCTTCTGTTGATTATCCATAGGTAAGTCTGACTGTATGACTGAACATGTAAATGCTGCCCAAGGATTTTCTTCATCCAATAACCCTTATTCTAATACCTATAATCATGGTTGGAGAAATCATCCTAATTTTTTATGGAGGTCTCAAAATGTTGAGAATCCTTAAGCGCAGTCTTACAGACCTACCCTTCCTAATTTTCAAAATCAGAGATATGCTCCTCCCTCTTCCCATCAAGCTCCATCTGGGAGTTCTGATATAGACAAGGTACTTTCTGCTCTTGATACCTTGACTTCTGTTGTGCAAAATATGGATGCTAGGGTCCAAGGAATTGAGTCTAAAATGCATATTGTTGACTCTCATTCACACTCTATAGCTAAATTAGAAATCCAACTTGGGCAACTAGCCATAGCTGTAAGTAAAAGAAAATAAGGAAAACTTCCAAGTCATCCCATCCAAAACCCTAAAGGCCAATAATTTGAACAATTGAAAGCTGTAATGGTTCTTAGGAGTGGTAAAGAAGTAGACAATAAGGTGAGTAAGAAGAAACATGATAAACATGAAAGACTTAAGACCATGGAGAGTGACCTTGAGATTGAAAAAGAGAATGACCTATCTCCCTCTCCTGTTGTGTCTGACCCTATTGTGACATATGAGCTAAGAGTTCCTTACCCTCAAGCTTTGGATGCACCATTCCCTTCCAAGAAAGACAAGTAAAGAGATGACATCTTAGAGACCTTTAAGTAAGTTAAGGTCAATCTTCCCCTCTTAGAAGTGATTAGACAGATCCCAGCCTATGCTAAGTTCCTTAAAGACATGTGCACTTTTAAAAGAAAATCTACAGATGACAAGTCTAAAAAGGTTCTTCTAAGTGATCAAGTAAGTTCAATTCTGAAATGTGATACTCCCTCTAAGTTCAAAGATCCTGGTGTCTCTACCATTTCATATTTTATTGGCAATGACAAAATTGAAAGGGCACTTTTGGATTTGGGTTCTAGTGTCAATTTGATACCATATTCTGTTTACTTAGAGTTGGGATTAGGTGAACTGCAACCTTCCAACTGTACCCTTCAGCTTGCTGATAGGTCGGTTAGGACTCCTAGGGGGCGAATAGATGATGTCTTGGTGCAAATTGATAAAGGATTCTTTCCTATTGACTTTGTTATGTTAGACATGGACCCCACTCATGCTTATAAGCAAATCCCTCTTATTTTAGGTCGTCCCTGCCTAACCACAGCTAATGCCACCATTAACTGTAGGTTAGGAGTGATGGATGTCTCGGTCATGAACATGAGGGTTAGGCTTAACATTTTCAAAGTCTCTGCTTGATATTGTCTGGCTAAAGACATTAAACTTAGCGCTTATTGGGAGGCAACCCAATCTTTTTAGGTGATTTGAGTCTTTTATTTTTTCTATTTTTCTTTTTGAACAAGGTGTACTTGTGTTTTTACGTGTGATTCTTCATTTGGTTTTGGCTCTTGAGGTTGGTGATGGTTGTGAAGGTGCATTGGGAGGTTCATTATTGAGCTTCAATGGACACAACTTTCCTCATGCTATCAGGTTGTATTGCTCTTTTCTCCGTTTCCATCTATCTTATTGTTTTCTACATTGAGGACAATGTAAGGTTTAGGTGTGGGGGGAAGGCAAAATGAAAATGAAAATTTTGAGAAAGATTAAACTTGAAAATTTATGGGTGAATTTGATTTTGGGAAGCAATTGAGTGTTCTGATTACGCATGTTCTACTCCTATTATATGGATTTGATTCATGTGACCCATGCTCAGTAGAGATTATTTCTAGCTTTGACTAGTTGAAGGCAAATATTTTTGCTGTGCTAATGTCACTATGTAGTTGATTTTGAGTATGAGATGTAACCCCATTTACAATGTCGTGATGAGTATTCGATAAGCATTGAGTTTCCCTTTGACTTTTCAATCAAAAAAAAAAGAAAATCAAATAAATGAAATTAATTGAGTTCTGATTTCGGTACCAATGTTCAGGTCCTATCTATATCTATATCTTTAATTGCCTGAATATGTACTGAGTGCTTATCTGAGTGTTATCTTTATTTATATCTTTATCCACTCAAGAAGAGAGAAAAAAAATAAAAAAAATTGATTTGGCATTGGGGACTCGATTTTAAAAAGTTTCTCTTGTGATTTTTGTTATGTGGGGTGAAACTTCGTACTTACGATTTGCTACATGGTTTCCTTATGTACTTAATTTGCTTGAATCTTGGCCTATTGACATAGTTGGAATTGGAAAATTTTGATAATGAGTTGTGAGTTGGTAGTGAATTGATATATGTGATTTGGAGTAAGCATTCATAGTTAGATCACTTGATTTTCTTACCTAATCTTATTCTTATCCTTCTTGATGGTTTGAATGAACATATGCATTGTAGTCATTCTTTGCTCGAGGATTAGTAAAGGTTTGGTGTGGGGGAGTTGATAATTCATATTTTATATATGATTTTCTCCTTCATTTTACGTACTTTTAAGTCTTTGAAATATATTTTTATGAGTAAATAATGCATATTTTATGTAATTGTCAGGTAAAAAAATAAAGTAGAAGAACTTGGATGAAGATGATCAATTCTACTCAGATCTGCCACAAGTGCAAAGCAAGCCCAAAAGAAAAGAAAGAAAGAAGAAACAAAGGTCCTAGTTCGGTCCAATTCAGCTGCCCCAGCAGCTCCAGCTTACCATTCCCCTCACTTCATCTCTCCCTCCGTCTGGGCCTCAGCTTAGTGGCCCATTAGATGCCTCCTCCCTCATGCTGTCCTCTTCTCTCAGCAGCTCAAACACCTCATCAGCAGCCCAACACTCCAAAGCAACCAAGATTTGATTTTTGTGAGCAAGCCCGAAGTGACCTAGTCAAAGCAATTAAGCAAATTAATACTTATGACTAGCCATAACCATGCATGTAACATCCCAAATTAATTGAAATTAATTTCCATTAATTTTGGAGGTATCCTAAGGCGTGGATTTTCTACTATAAAAGGGGCCAAGTTGAGGGAAAAAGACACACACACACACACACACACACACATTCATCCACTCTCTTACTCAAGCGTCTTCTTATTCTTCCATCTTTCATTTTTCTAAAGAGAATCTTTGTAAGACAAGATCATTTGGGTTGAGGGGTTAAGAAAAAAATAAACTTCGCTAGCTATTTTTCTCTTCTCTTCTCATCTCATTTGTGAGTCAAATTTGAGAGTTTATGAAGTTTTATAATTTTGTGTAATTGAGTATAAGGTTTGGATATAGGAAGTGAAATATATCAATTCCAATGGTGTTTTCACTAATTATGGCCGGCTAAACTACTCATTCTAGGATTAGGATGGATCCTTGGTAATAATATTATTTTGCTAATTTCTTATGGGGTTATTTTTGTCTCTTTTGCATAATCTTGAGTTTATATTTGATCATCATCGACTTCCGCATCTTAATACTAATGTTTAATCATGTTGATGACACTAGTTTAATTTGCTATCTCAAATGAATATTAGACCTTGTAGGCCAATATGATGATTATGTAATTGGACTTAAAATTATAATTGTTTAAATTGAATAATTTATACTAGAAATTAGATGAGTTATGTCTAAAAAGAATAATTCATGCTAAACCACTAGATAAATTATGTCACTTTATAATTGTAATCATCTTTTTTTAATTTATGGCGTAATGCTTGTAACTTAGGTTGAACAAGAGATAAATTAAATCCCCATTTGAATTAGTAAATCAATATTGGCATCAGAGGTGAAATCCAAAGTCCTAGATTTTTTTTTCTTCTATTGATTTCTCTCTAATCTCTTGACTTGTTTACTCTTATTTTGCTCCTTAATCTATTTTGATAATTGAACTCATAAATTGAATTATTCTTTATAATCGGAAAGGCCAAGTCTAAAATCACTATTGTTCCTCATGGGATCGACACCCCTATACTCGCTTGTCTACAATTAACCTTGTACACTTGCAAGTAAAAAGAGTTTTAAAACTAGAATATAAAATCCACACCATGAACTTCATGCCACATGACAGTAGATTTGGTGGTGATGCAAGTAATGCAAAATATCCAAGCTATTATATTGGGTTACCAAATAGAATGCGTACCTTAGCACGCAAGCAAGGATTCATGATACTATGAAGAAGAATAAAATTCATTAAAGTTTTATATGTTCCATGTTTGAGATGCAATCTTATTTCTAATTCTAGACTAGGCAAATAATTGAATTGTGTAGTGACGGTTTCTTGATTACTTTTTATATGTTACATGACCATACTTCGATGACTCTAATTAGTGTGAGTGAGCAACAAGGAGTTGACTACTTAAAAAAAGGGGTCATTAGAGGAAGATCAAGTCAATGCATTCAACTCTATCAGTTTATAGCACAGAGGGTAGGAGCATCTATCAAAACAAGTTTTATCACTTCTACCTAGTAGGTTAGGAGTGGGGAACCTCCACTTTGAGCTCTTTTAGCCCCTATTTAATCCTTTTTTCTCATTGTGTTGTACGTTAAACTTTGAGGAGCAAGGGTTAAATTTGCCTTATTCGGTTCATATTTGGCTTATTTAGTGGTTTTCCCTATTTTCGTAAATTATTGACCAAGAAGATGAGAACATTGCTAATTTTGATTGAAATGGAGACATTGGGGATGATTTTCAAGGAAGAGAAAAGGTTCAACAGCGTTCCGATGCCAGAAAAATCAAGTTCAAAGAGCTGAGATGAGTGCACAGTTGGAAACATGGTCGTGCAGCAGGACTGCAGTGGCAACTCTGCAGGCAGAAGCTGTGCACGGGTAGTGCACGATCGTGTGTATGCCAATGCATGGGGCACACAGGAACCTGTACGTCTGCCATTTTTTGCTATAAAAGTCGTTATCGGGTTCTGTTTAGGAGGGTTTTTTTCTCCAGGTTTTGAGGGGGGGACATTTTTAGGGCTTTATCAGCCACCTCCCGACCCCATTAGGGGGAGAATAATTTAGACTAGATTAGTGTATATTATATATACAAGATTGTGGATTTTGCGATTCAAGACTAAATTTCTCTTCTCTCTCTCTTTAATTTCATATTTATTATGTTGTTTACTTGTTTGTTAATTCTTGCTTTGATTTTCTTTTGGATGCTTATTTGTGATTAAAGTTGTGATATTTGATATAGATTAGCCTCTTGATAGCTAATTAATCTTATTTAGGCCTTCACCTATCTTATTTATGCTAAAATTTAGGATTTTCTCTCACGTCCACTATGTGTTTGATGACATGCTTGAAAGAGCTTTTATCTATAGTTTGGGGCAATTGACTTGTGATAAAAGGTGAGGCTGATTGTCTAATATGGATAGAGAGGATAGCTAACATTTGGACATGAAAATACTTTAAATTTTAGCTAGGTTGAGGATTGTTAATATTGTAGTTTAATTGAACTAATCCATCAAAATAGGTGGTTCGAATGATTAGGCTAGCCTATTGACGCTTGAGAGAGGGCTTGGGTGATCTTTAATGATACAACCGATCATCTTTGAATACTAGCATAACTTGGAAAGATGAAGGTTTGACTTGATTAGTTGGTTTATCTTAGGTTTAATTATAATCAAAGTCCTTTTTATTTGCTCATTTCAATAGGTTAGTTCTTCTTCCCTTCACCCTCTTTCTTGCCTTGATTAATATGATTGAGTTGGCTCTGGTGCTTGGAAACACAACTCGTTGTGGACACGACCCATACTTACCAGTTGCTAGCTACAACTACACCGTGTACTTGTGGTAAATTTAACGTAACAAGGAGTTATATTTGGAAGAGACAAGAATAATGCGTGTGAAATTCATATACAAAGCAAACTCGTAGTCAATTTCATGTGAGTCATAGTAAATCAAAGAATATTTTTGACCTTATTCATTGTAAGTATGGGGACCTTATAGGGTGTCATCCTCTGGTGGTGATCACTACTTCCTAACAATTGTTGATGATGCTAGTTAGGAAACTTAGGTTTATGTTATGCATGATAAGGGTGAGACAAGCAACCTACTAAAAGGTTTATTGTTGTGGCCAAAATCCAATTTGAAAGCAATGTTGAGATTGTGAGAAGTGATAATGGATTTGAGTTCACCTTGGGACCAATGCAAAAGTTCTACAAGAAAATAGGATTTTGCACCAAAGCATTTGCCTTGATACACCTCAACAAAGCGGAAGAGTAGAGTTGAAACATCACTATGTTTTAAATGTGGCTAGAGCATCACCATGTTTTAAATGTGGCCGGAGCTTTCCTTTTTCAAGCAAATTTTCTGGTTAAATTTTGGGGTGAATGTGTGATTCTGGTTGCCCATTTCATAAATAGAACGCCTATTATATTGTTGTAAGGAAAGACTCCATCTAAGATACTTTACCACCAACATATGACCGCATCCAAGTTTTAGGAATGCTATGCTTTGCACAAAATAAGATAAAAAAAGACAAGTTTGCCTGATGAAGTGGAAGATGTCTGTTTCTTTGTTAGATATCTGGTTGGCCAAACAGGGTGGAAGGTTTATGATTTGGAGACTTAAGAATTTTTATTAGCCAAGGCGTTGTCTTCCACAAGGACATTTTTCCCTTTGAAAAGAAACCAAACTCAAGGGAACCACTATCACATGAAGTAAAAGGTCCGAAGTGCACTAATTATTTTGATGAGGAGGATGTCCAATGTTTATGGCCACAAATTGAACAAGATAATTTGAGCTTAGAGGAGAGAACAATGGAGCGTTCTATTGGTCCATGCCTAATACTGGGGATTGTAGATCACCCTCACCTGGTTTGTGAGCAGCGACACTCTATAGTGGGTCGAGAACAGCCTATGGAGGCCCAGGCAGAATTGGACCGTGAAGCTCGTAGAGAAGCACAACCCACAAAATGCCCAGCCCAGTAGGGTGACCATTCATGTTCCAATGCAAGGCCGAAATGACCCACAAGATGTCTCCTCAGTTGCCACCTGCATCAAAACAGATCTTCAGGTACATGTTATCCTATAATGAGTGATGTCACATGTAAAAAATTCTCAGCATCTCATCAAAATTTTCTAGCTGTATTAACAAATGTGGTCAAGCCTAAGTAATTTCAGGAAGCAGTTAAAGACCCGAGGTGGAGGGAAGCAATAGCAGCAAAAATATGTGCCTTGGAAGACAATGAGACTTGGTTGATAGAAGATTTACCTCCAGCTAAGAATCCCATTAGTTACAAATTGGTTTATAGGATGAAGTAAAATGCAAATGGAAGTATGCAACAATATAAGGCACAATTGGTAATTATGGAGATCATCAAGTTAAAGAGTTTCCTGTGGCCAAAATGATGAGTGTGAGGTGTTTCCCATCAGTTATGGTCATAAAGGGCTAGGAATTACACTAGATGGACGTGAATAATGTATTCCTACATGGCAATTTGGAAGAAGAATTGTTTATGAAAATGCCCTCGAATTTTGTTCTAACAATCCCAACAAGGTGTGCTGCTTAATGAAGTCTTTATATGGCCTTTGAGAAGCTCCTAGGGAAAAGTTTGCTAAGCTTTCTTCAAAATTATGTCAGTAAGGATTTGTTCATTCCTATACTGATTATTCTTTGTTTACTATCACAAAGAAGAGGTCTTTATGATGCTATTAGTGTGTGTGGATGATATTGCGCTTCCAGCAACAATTTTCAAGCTTGTAAAAGCGTTCAATGCTTATCTTCATGCTTGTTTTAGTATCAAAGATCTTGGACCTTGGAAGTATTTTTAGAGGATTGAAGTAGCACGTGGGATTAGAAGGCATGTTTTCGTGCCAATCGAAATATGCCTTTGAGATTGTTGAGGAGTGTGGATGTTTGGGGGTTAAATCTCTTGTGCTTCCCATTGAAGAAAATCACAAGCTCGCTTTGGCTACATGACAAGTATTAATCGATGTTACTCGATATTGCAGGTTCATGGGCAAGCTTATCTATTTCACCATAATTAGACCTAAGTTAACTTATATGGTACACATTTTGTCCCAATTCATTCAATCTCCTAAGGAGAAGTACATGGAAGCAGCTGGAAGAGTTTTACATTATCTAAAAGGTAGTTCAGGAGAAGGCATATTTCTTCACGCTGAGAAAGATCTTCATCTATATGGTTTTTGTGATTCAGACTGGGGGTATGTCCTCTTTCCAGAGAATAATTTACTAGATATTTTGTTACTTTTGGGGGATCTCCTATCTTTTGAAATACCAAGAAGCAAGCCACTTATCTGCGTACATCTTTAGTAGAAGAAGAATATAGGCCATGGTAGTGGCCACTAGTGAGCTTGTCTAGATATGAAGTTTTTTGGCAACCTTGAGAGTTTTTCATGAGCAACCTATGAAAATCTTATGTGATAGTCAAGCAGCATTGAATATTGCCAGGAATGAGGAATCCCATCTTCGATGAAAGGAAAAAGCACATTGAGACTGATTGCCATTTCATTCAAGAGT